>APFE030635798.1:194209-218082 GCA_000404065.3 Pinus taeda
TCCTCTTCTTGTTGCTTCCTTTGTCATAACTTATCACTATCATTCAACTTATTTTTCCATCTTCCTCTATATTCATTTACTGTATATGCTAAACAAGAAAAAATAAGTATGTTAGATGCATACGTCAAATCATATGGAAGGGAAGTCGATTTAGATTAATCTTGAACTTTAGGTTTTTTAGGATTCTTTGCATCTTCTACTCAAGCGGCCTTTTTAATGATCCTATCCTTGTTGTCTAGGAAAATTTTATGACTGGGGTCAACTGAATAGTTTCCCCCTAATTCTATGGTGTGTCATGTGTATCCCTTAACTCTAATTCAACTTTAAGTAGAGTTTCCTTTCCTAGGTCCACTAGTTCGACATGTTCTCAAGTGATTTCCTGGGTCTTGACATGTATTTCATTTTGTGCTTATTTCCCACCATTCTCCCCTACAACATGTGTTGGAGTGATTGGTGGTGAATCTGATGTATGGTCAACATCAAATATCTATTCCTTATGTTTCTCACCCCACTAGACTGACCTTGAGTTGATTTTTGTGGTGGTTTTCCCCTTTGGACACTCGGTTTTATTGTTATTGTTTGTTTTTTATTTTATCGATACTTTTCTACCTGCATTTTCTATTTTATAGTTTCAGTAAAAATCTATTTTGCATGGCCCAATGATTGTAAGATGTCTGGGTCAATTGAAAATTCCAAAAATTCTTGTGTATTCCTTAGATTTCATGGATATGTGCCATTGGTTGTTTTTTCTTATAACTCCTTTTTTTGTATAGTGTCCATGCAATGATATAGTTTTGGGTTGTCAAGGGTGATGTTTGTTAAGACTTATTACTAGTTTATTATGACTGCTTGTTCATTGACCTTGGTTGTTTTTGTGAGTCTCCTTGCTTGTCGACTTCTTGGAGAACTCTGGAAAGGGGGTCAACAAGTCGAACTTAAAAGGTGTTGTATATTTTTTAACTTCCCTCTCTTCTTCATGTTCCCCATTTGTAAGTGGTAGGAAAACTTCAACTTGGGTTTCTGTTGATAGTGATGGACTTGCCAATATGTCAAGGGATCTCCTCGATAAGAAGTCCCAACTATACTGTGAATCGTTTGGTGTAGGAGTCCCAATAGTGGGGTAGTACGGTATCACCTTGACTGCGGTTTCACACAAAGATGGGTAATATTTCCTTATTGGTAGCAAGGGTGTGACATGCATGGAAAGTCAAGGAAGGTGCATGAATGGATCTAACACACAAAATGGGGTATGAGTGCACCCCTTAGAAACCTATGATAGCACGTAGCTTGAAAGGGAACACACTAGCAGAGATACATCACAAACTGGAAAGTAGGTTAGCCAACGATCCAAAGTGATGGTTAAACCAACAACACATCTCAATAATATTCATACAAACATATATAGAAAATTCCATTCATACATGTGTAAACAACAACTACATATATGATTAGAGTAACCAAGATCGTTGAAATACAATAACAACATATGCATGAAATGTGTTGGCTCTGTTATATTAAGAAAGTGAAAGATCCAATCATACAGACAACTATGATCAACCACTAGTCCCAAAAGTGGAACGTTATAGTCATTGCCTCCTGCTCCTCCAAAGAGATATACTAGCTCTACACTGTGGAGAAGCCAAGGCTCGTTACAATACACTCCAAGCTTTCTCTAAGATACACCTACTGGAAGCTTGGCTCCCAAAAGCTTGTACAATGAGTTATAAGGTTCTATAAATAGAAAGGGTGGGGTGACCCTTGACATTACCCTTTGTGACTCTTCACCTACCCTCATGACTCCTAAACTACTACATGGCTGTTACACTCTACTACCAACACTTGGTCTCTCAATTTTGGAAGATGTTACATTACAACTTGCACATGTACCCATGTGAGACAAAATAGGCTTGAGAAAGCCATGCAAGCTATCACTAAGACTCAGACAACTGTGGGGGAGACCAAATTTTCAACATCCTCGCAATGATCAATGGTGGAAAATTAATGCCAATCTCGGTTGTCTGTGATGGTGTCCACGTGCTCAATGGTGACATCCTACTAAAAGCAAGCTCTTACCTTTATTGCATTCAGGTACATTGATTTGGCACCTCTATCCAACTTGTCTAATAACATGCCCATCATAATCTTGAGTGTAGCCATACCAACAACATACCGATGCATAGTGTTTGCGGCGATCTCCGAGTTTGTGCTGGTGGCTACGCACATCAACTCATCAAAGTACATGTCAATCTCCAACCAGACTTGGTTCTTTATCTTCACCTTGGTGAGTGTGCCAATGGATGGGATTTCTTGTGTGTGCATAATGTCATCCATGGTTTTGAACACCGTGCATGTGAAGCCTGCAAATTGGTGATGAGCGGTGGGAGTTTCTTGTAGTTCTAGATTTGACTCCAGATGCATGCATTCAACTCTACTGCCTTGGGCTTAATTATCTTTGGCAAGTGCAATGGGGATACTTTGTATCTCATTGTCCATGTTTGCATGTGATCGAAAACAGTGTGCAGATTTGACAAGATGCATTATCTCCTAGCACAACACTGCTGCTAATCATTGAGATGGACAACTGACTTATGCATGGTGACAAACCTAGAATACAACATCCACATGACTACCTTGAGGGATGTTACTTCATCCAGTATCGCTCTCTTCAACTCTACTCTGGTGGATGATGTAACCTATTCTCCTCCTTGCTTGGCTTCTTGTAACTCCTTAGCCATGTGCTCATTCTCAGCGATCAAGAATCGAACACTCGAGCTGGTGGCTTCGACATATGCTCTGGTAGCATCGGCTAATGCTACTTGATTTTTGCGGACATCAAATACGATCGCTCGTTCTTCAAATCGCATAGGAGATATGTAAACATCTGGAGTGGGAACTCTATGCGAGTGCACAACTCTGTGTTGTGACTCATCGAAAGATATGTTGTGCATATCCGCCTCTGTATTGTCGTCAAGGATCTCTGTGTCTCCTTGATCGCTTGGGACTTTCTCTACTTCCGGATGTGGTGAAGCCGGTGGGGTGACCTCTTGGTTATGAGGCATGAGGTCAATATCCTAATCTAACTCTGGTTGGACCATATACGTGTCCATCTGCTCTATCATCTGTTCAATCTCTTGAGCTAAGTCCTGCTCCTACAACTTCTCACCTTGTCTACTCTGGCCAGCTGCTCGAATGATTCTATAACCTATATGGGTGAAGTTTCATAAATCTATGCATGTTGTGCCTCCTGTTGTACTTTTCTATGCTGCGCTTCCTTCTCTCTTCTGCGTAGCTCCTATTCTTCTTGGAGTTACTGCTTCAACTCCTGCAACTCCTTTTCTGTTTCCTCCATCCTCTATTTCTCTCTTAGCCTTTCCACGATCCTCTTGTCGCACTGTCACCTCTTAGCATCAATATCCAAAGCTTCTTTCAACACAAGTGGATCTACTTTGAACTTGTATCTTTGTTCTGCCTCTGCACTGTCAACAAACTTTCTCTTTCCTTTGTCACGCACAGGTCTGCTACCCTATGTCACTGCTGATGATGGTTCCCTTTGAGATTTTTCTTCCTTCTTATTTGCTAACCACTCTATAGCTATGCCAACTGGTTCATTGAGCTTGGAGAAGTGATAGCAGTATCTCCATGGGTCTTCCTCAGGCCAATGACATGGCCCATGGATCTAAGGAAACTGCACTCTCACACAGTGGTCCTTCACCAAGCAATGCGGGTTATGGATTGAAACTTTTGGTACCGAAGGTGAATATCTTGAATTCCTCTATCTCGGCCTTAGCATGCTTGAGATTCTGTATCTCATACAACCCGATTCACAAAGGTAGAGCAGGTCAAGGTGCCTTCTTTTTCCTCTACAGTCTTGCTGACAACCCTGTCGAGATGTGATATGACACCTCTTGCATGATGAGCTTGTCTGTGGCAAACTTCGGCAAAACACGCGGAGCCTTCTCTGCATTGTGCATCCATATGAAGGTGCTAAGGGGTGAGGCATACCAATATACTATCTCAATCAATGCCTCCATCGCTGCCCGCGACATGCAAGGTGGATCCTGCTCAAATATCATTTTGTACACTGGGGTGAAAAAGTGGTCTGACAATTGTGTGATAA
This sequence comes from Pinus taeda, assembly GCA_000404065.3. NCBI lineage: Eukaryota > Viridiplantae > Streptophyta > Pinopsida > Pinales > Pinaceae > Pinus > Pinus taeda. Next base: position 198,327 of record APFE030635798.1, read on the forward strand.
CTCCGTGGAAGCTGCATTCAGAGAAAAATCTACAATAAGTTTGCACGAAGGTTTCCAAAGGTGTCCATGCCCAAATCAAGCCTGGGAACTGCTGATGAGCACATATTGCGTCCCGAATGTAAGCGGACATGTATATATCTACTTGCTGACCCTTGAGCGGAGGTGGGGATTCTATCACCGGTTCCTTCAACCTGTGAGCCAACATGTCAGACTAGTTGCAAGGTTTCCTTCACTAGTAAGTTGGTCCAACACAATTACCCAACTCTGCGGGAAGGACTTTGTGCTCTCTTGGCTGTATAAGTAGCATGAAAAGATGACCAAGTAATGATATGCCTTTCATAGTATCTTCATCTTGTAAAACAGGTCGGGTGTTGTCCCAAACTTGGTTGGCTCTTTCACCCAGCTCTTCAAGATATCTCTTGAGTTTGCATTGTTGCTGGGTCTACTGAAAGGTTTCTACATTGTAATCACTGACTGTAGCAAGTGGTACATCTCTTGAAACTCCTTCACCCTGAAGGTAGCAAGTTGTGTTCCATTGGCACTTCTCAGTGCCATTTTCTTAGGATCAGTGTGTGAGACAATCCAGTGGATCATGTTTGCGGACAGAAATACGAGATACCTGCATGCAATCCGGTATAAGCCAGACTTGTGAATGTTGACATAGACCCTCAATCTTCTAGATCTTCCTCAAATGCGCCTAAGAAGGTGTCATTGATATCTTGCCATTTCATCTTGATATATTTGTCTATGAAAAACTTGGTGTCTTCGTAGATAGGCAAGCTCATAGACACTTGCTCAACTGCGTCTCCAGTTGCACTTCCAACGGTGTCTTTTGACCCTATTCTCTTGGAGGCCATTGAACCTGTACTACTAAGAGACAGACAAACACTTACGATACTTGGAGACATGGAAACACTCATGGCAAAAAATATGTCAGTTGAAAACCAAAAGCAATTTGAGCATTGACATGCAACATATTCGGGTGACTAACTGGGAAGATTGCGTAATTTTCACCGGGAGGCTGGGAGACTGACTACCAAAAGTGTGAAAGGCAGAGTCTGGGATGTTAGGAGGCTGACTAAATGCTAAAACTGTGCAATGCATAGTCCGACCTAGTCTGCTGAGGTCTGAAATTGTGTAATGCGCAGTTTTAGTCAGCAATGACATGCAAACCTAGAAAACTGCATTGCGCAATTTCTGGGGTGAGCAGGGCACTGCCTTCCAATATTATGAAAAGCAAGCCTCGAGGCTAGTGCTGGCCAGATTTGTGCATTTTCTAGGTGGAAGGCAGAGCCTTCACACTCAGAAATGCGCATTGTTGGCTGGGCAAGGCAAAGTCTGGGCCAAGGCAGCCCAGACTTGCTGACGGGCAACTGAAAACATGAAAAGGTTTGAATGCATGGAGAAGCTAACTGTAAACAAGAGTGAATGATCATGCATGCAAACAATGAGTGCGGGATTCAGAAAATGGGAAAGAAAGCATGTCTGTGAAGCGAGCCGCCGCAACGGTGACCGTCAGTGCAGAAACAATGTCATGCATTCGACAGTAGTGAGATGCAATAAAAAACTGAAACAATGCTTCTACAAGCTAACATGCATTAAAACAAGAAAAGGCGTTCAACGAAACCAAGAAAAAAACACTCACATAAGGTGAAATACAAAAAGTGATAGAAAAGTAGCAAAATACATGAAAAGTGGACTTACCCAGAAAAAGTTGAGATGAATGTGTCGATGACTCCTAGATGCGATGTCAGATGTTAGAGCTCCAAGGTCGATGTGAGGAATGAGCTTTGAAATGTCGAATAAATAAGCTTTGATAAGTATGAGGCTTATGACGTGCATGCCACAAATCTACGAAAAAGCGACACTTGGAGGGAAGTATCTAAAATGATCTTTGCATGTAATCTCCAATTGTTAAAAATAGATCCCTAAAATCTAGGGACGCTTTTTTCTTTTTTTCTTTTTGGGCAAACGTAGCCCATGCATGCAAATCAGGATTTCTCAGTCCTGGAGGGAACCAATCAACCTGAAAGCACATGCAGTAGTTTGCAAACCTGGGGATGAAATTTGCATAGTTTCTGGGCTGAGCAAGATTGGTTGTCCCTCATACATTGTGCAATTTTTGGACTAAAGCCTTGGATGTCAGTCAGAATTGCGCAATTTATGTGTTGAAGCCTAGTGTTGGGCTGAATTTTGCATTCTCCAGAGGGAAGGCTTCCTAGATGGATTGCGCATTTCTGGAACCTAGCAGGCAGCCCAGTTGGATTGCGCAATTTTTTAGGTGAGCACCTCAATTAGAAAATTGACTAAGTCCGAAATGACAACCTGTGGTGGGAGACAAACAAGTTGACATGCACATGCTAGCATGCCACTGAAACTCAACAGAAGCCTATGTACTTACTCAGTGTAAGACATGCTACTAAAGATGGTTGGTAGGGAGGCTCCAAAATGAACTTGAGGAAAATTTTTGCAAGGTGGTTGTAGCCACTACAATAGTTTCCCAAGCAACTGCTAGAATGGGGAATATTGTATTTGTTTGTCGACTTAGTCCATCAAAACTTTGTTGAGTGAAAGGTTGGTATCAAATTTCATTGGGTTGAATGTCATTAGAGTCAACATACCAGACCTTCATCATGTTGAGGCCCAGTTGTATATGCGAGGTACTAGGTAATGTTTGTCAAATTTGGCAGGATAACCTCCATCTATTTGACACAACTTTTAAATTGATCCTCCAATTCCTAAACCTTTCCTATGGTGAGATTAGCTCAGGGGCGCCCAACCACCCATGTGAAAATACCTTATAATTATTCATCAATTGGACATTTTTTTTTTTGTAAATTTTGCTTCACTAATTAGTGATACATGCTTCATAGCGAGCCATATCAAAAGGGACGAGAAATGAATGACCTTACCAGAGCTGTAGCATTCGTTGAAGTTGGTTTTCAACATGTCAAAGACATGGTCCACCCAATTGTATTATTTACTCGACCTTGGTATTTAGCCAATGGCTTCTAGCATGTCTAGTTTTACGTTGAACACTCGACCAACTGGAGTAAGGCATAAAGAAATAATATGCAAGCCCATTTTACATGGGGGTCATGGAATTGATTAATAATTAGAGCTTTCAAATTCTTCATTGTTGTTCCACCAATGAGCTCTTTAATCCATGTGGTATAGTTGACAATCTTCGATACTTTGTCCCTTGTGTGAAGTAGACCAATGATATTATAAATAACATTTACTGAAATGCGTAGTTCCCTCGCTAATCATAAGGTGCCATCATGATATCCACTGATAATGATTTTTTTGACTTTTTATTTTAAGCCCTAGAAGTCTATGACCATGAGAGCACCCAAATAATCCTTGATTCCGACTTGATGGGGATACGGAAATTCGTAGTCTACTTCTTGTCGAGTATGCCCCATTTCCTAAAGACTTTGAAATGTTTCTGCCAAAAGGGTTCATCCATTTTAGCTTTCTTTATATTATGGATCCAAACCTCCAATACCTTCATGATTCTCTTATCAAATAATGCTTTGGTTCTTGGCTCCATGGGGATCTCTTCGACCTGGAATTGGACTCATTTTCTTATCATCTTGAAGCCTTCTTGGAATTGTTGTCCTCGTAGGCACTCAAGGAGCTCTAAATATGAAATCATCAAACTTGGAATTTCTAGAAGTTCAATGACCTCAAAATTGCAGTCACTAAAAATTTGAAAACAATAGTGGGTGGGTCTAGTTCCTCACTTGGTTTTATAGCCAAAGAATAAACTACACCATTAATTTCATTCATGGCTTGCCTTCGAATTTGTCTCATCACATTAATACAACTTTTTCCATTACTCTAAATTCACTCAAAGCATGTGGTTGAGTTGTCATTATATTTTCTTATAATTGGTTCACTTTTTTTAAAATGGCAATTCATTAATATTTATCAAATGTGATTTGGTGTCTCCGTCGACCATAGTGTCCTTGTTGGGTGTAGCCATTTGGTCGATTTGCATTTCAACTTTTGTTTTTTCTTCTCTACCTTTGGTTGAGTCAAATTCTGTTTTAAAATATTCTCCAAATCTATGTCATTGATCATTCCCCCTTTCATGATGTTGTGGTTGTCAATGTCGACTTGACTTTTCATATTATTTATTATTTAAGAAATTTCTCAAGTCTTCTCCTTGATTTGTTGCATTGAGTTACTTCTTGATATGATTGTAAGTTCTTTCTCATTGAAAGTACTTATTTGTTGGCGTGCTTGTTATTGTACTAACTTTTCTAGTTTATAATTCTATTTAGTATCTTTAATGAATGAGATTAACTTAAAAAAAAAGGTATTGCACACTTAGCCGGTTAGCTATAGTTCCACAATGTTGTATTTAGATTAGTCCATGTTCCTAGTGCCTCAGAGAGGTTTTCACCATTCTTATGTAGACGTCGTTAAGTGATATACTTTTTGAGTCATACACCATTTACAAGTTATTCAAATAATTTTCCTTGAAGTGTTCTTAGTTGTATTACTCTTGAATAATGTATATCCTCAATCACAAAGGGGCCAAGCCATGCAATTTCCAATTTCTTCGGTTCCCCTTTATTCAATTATCATATAGTAGTGTTGAGTCTTCCACTTTTAGCTTCCTTTTTTGTAAATTTATATCGTGCCACTATTTATTGTTGATTTTTTCTTGCTTATTGCTCATGTAATGCATGCTGTTTGTCTTCCTATGATAATTATAGTTGGTGAAGTCATTCCTCTTCAAATTTCTTAATGTCATACTTCAGCACAGTCGATATGCTTGTATCCTTTTTTGTATAGTGTAATGGTATTACTGCTTCTTTCCCATAAACTAATTTAAATGGTGTATATCCAGTCAATTGTTTGTATGTCATTTGGTATGCCCATAGAACTGTTGATATTTTTTCATCCCAGTCATCCATGTTGAATATAATGTCTTGTTAAATGATTCAACTGCATCCTTGGCTTGTGTGTGATATATTGTTGTTTTCCTATATTCAATCACATATTTTTTGTAACATTGTTTTGATTGTAGTATTAGAGTGGAGCTCATACTCAGATAAGGAAGCCCCAAACACTACAAGAAATAATGAGTTGGCAATTGTTACTACTACTCCATCAGTTGGGGTTTGGAAAAAAGTCCAAAAGAAAAAAGGAAAAAACAAAAAGTGTGGTTTATCTGGCAATTTGTAATTTCATTTTTTATTTTTTATTTTTGTAACTCTGCTACTATATGTGTGTCAAGCACATACAATGGTCCCCTCAGACAATTCCTAATGCTTTGTGCATCTACTTTATGTAACTTTTCATTTTTATTAATAGAAAGTTGCTGAATTTTTCCTTCGAGAAAAAAATTACTAATTAGAGTAAGGGAAAAGCCAAATAGTTAATATGTTTTTGTAGATAAATTTAGCAGTTATTTCCTTTGTACAAGATTCAACTAGACTAGATTTTGCCCAGTTTTTTAAGTACTCCACTGTTGTAATGATATACTTTTCAAGCATCCTCTTAACCCTTTTGGGAAATGGAATAGTATAGTCGATTTCCAAAATCTCAAATGGTAAGGTTAGGTTTATGGATTGGAGTGGAATAATGTTTCTCGACAATGGTCAGCCTAGCCTTTGACAAATATCACATTTATGGACTTTTGTTTGACAATCTCAAAATAAGGTTCACCACCATAATCCAACATGTAAGTTGTTCCTTGATGTCATATCTCCTAGACAATGTCCATTAGCGCCTCCTTTTTGAGTTGCATCTAAAATAACCTTCCTTTCATGTTCTAAAATACAACTTCAAATTATCTCACTGGTTCCCATTTTTTATACATGATCCTTGATCAGTGAAAATGGGGCTAATTTTATAACTATGGTTTTCTTTTTTCTTTTGAGATAATATATCAAGTGATTTATTTCAATGAACTAAGAAAATCTAAAAAAATTGCAAGAATTCCTTGAACTTTTAATAGGTGTGCATCAAGCAAGTTGTCATTGAGTTCTGTCGATTCCCCTTCTCTAATTGACATGGATGGTCACGCATGACATTATTTTTTTCCCAATCAGGATATTACTTCGAATTCAAAATCTTGGAATAATAATAATCATTGACAAATTCGACCTCGATGTATTAGTTTATTAATGATATACTTTAAAGCTTTATGATATGTGAAAAATACAAAAAAATTGGCTAGAAGGTAATGGTGAAACTTACGGAGGGAAAATATCAAGGCTAGTGCTTCTCTTTTCATTGTCGAGTAATTCATTTTAAACGTTATTCAATTTTTTGACTATCATAAGCATTTTGATAGTCTATGAAATCATTATCAAGTTGTGTTAGTAAAAACCTGACTACCACATTGGATGTGTCGACATGTACATGGAACTTCTTCAACCAGTTGGGAATTTTAATAAAGGTGCTTTTCCTAAATTCCTTTTGAGTAGTTAAAAAATCTTGTCACATTCTTTAGTCCAAATCTATAGAATATCCTTCTTTAATAATTTATCGATGGAAAAGGCTATATAAAAGTAATTGCATAAAATTCCTGTTGTATCTCGTATTCCCTAGAAATATTTTTGTCCGTTTTTTGTTGACGAGGGTTTTTAAGTTGAGGATCACTTTAATTTTTTCCATATTGACTTTGATCCCATCCTTAGATACTACATGCCCAAAAATATTCCTATTGGAGTAGCAAATATACATTTCTTAATACTAAGAGATGATTGAATTTGTGTACATATTTCTAGCAAGAGCCTTAACCATTGGACATGATCCTTTAGTAGTGTATACACAATCTAATCATAAAAATAGATTTCCATAGTTTTGTAAATATATTCTTGAAATGTTTTGACTATTATTATAGAAAAAATTGTTGGTGCATTTTTTAAACCAAAAGGAATTACCCTATATGCAAAAGAGCCAAATTATGTAACAAATGTATTTTTTTTCCTAGTCTTCTTTTACAATGGGTACTTGATTGTACCTTGAGAAATAGTTTATGAATGAATAAAATTCATGCCCTGCTACCTCATTTAATCTTGTTTACTAATGGATTTGGAAATGGATCAATTATTGTCAATTTATTCAGGCTATGAAAATCAACACAAATTCTTATTTTTTTCAGCTTCGTTTGTGAGATAATTTATATGGTCTCTTCTTTATGGGGTTAGTTCCTAAAATGAGGTTGATTTTCATATCCTCCATTTCTTTTACAATTCCCTGGTTGATTTTCATATCCTCCATTTCTTTTACAATTCCCTTCAAATTTTTGTAGTCACAAGAAAATACACCTTTATATTATTTAATTAAGCCAATAAATTTGTTTTCTTGTCTATTTAACCAATACTTTCCAATTCGTTCTTTTATGGTTGGCGATCGTTTGAAATGTCGAGTTCTTTAATTTTGATTTCCACATCCATTTAGTTGGGATCCTTTGACTCATCGAGCTTTTGGTCTCTGGTTTTTATTTCCTAATAAACGAGTGGAAAGTCTAGTTTGTCGGGTTTCTTACTCTCCTCTTTAGTGGCTATAAGTAGTGTTTTGACTTTTTAAAATTCTTCAAATGGTCCTTTTTTCCAACAAATTATTTGTCGTGAAATATGGATATTATCCATTTCCAAGTATTTGGATATGTTTTGATATGACAAGCATGATACATAATTACATGTAGAAGTCAACAAGGAGTCGAATGTTGTTCCTCCTCCTTTTTTTTGTTTGGTAGGAGACTCTATTTCAAAAATTATCTTATTTGTTGAGTTATCTCAACCAAATCTTTCTCCTCTAGTTAGGATAGAGGATCTTTAATAAACTTATTATTTAGCTTGCTCCATTGGAGTGAGTACCCTTGGGATTATTTGAGCTTATACCATTTGTTTAGAAAATAATTATTAGGAAACATGTGCAACCATACTCTCTCATCCTTGTGAATAATTCTTTTCCAGTTGGTATCACATATTTTAATATGCTGTATAGGGTTTTTTCCTAGCTTGAAAATTTGAATTTTCACTTGTGTCGACACCTTCCACCCTCCAAATATTTCGACAAAACATGTCATTGTTTTTGTCTAGGTCTAGAGTTTAGAAGCATGGGTGTCCTGCCCCCAAGAGTCTTGTCCAATAAAATTCTGAACTAAGCTTTGCATTCTTCCACGTTCACCTACTTCTTTAGTCACTTGTTTGATATGATTTAAAAGGGAATATTGTTCTTTAAACCTTAATGAAGCACTAGAATCCTTGCTCGACTTGAATTGCATTAGTGTAGGAGTTTATTTTAGTTTTCTTTCTTGAATTATGGGTATTGATTTTATAGTGAAGAAATGTTTAACATTCTTATTTTCCAAAACTTTGATCAACCAACATTTCTTCACTTTAGATTTGTGATTCTCAATTTTCCATTCGTATAGCTTAATTTCTAAATTTTGTCCTATGGAGAGAGGGGAGCCTAAAAGAATTTATCCAAAAACATTGTGATGCACATTATCTATATCCTCAAGTAGTATTTGATATAACCTCCTTGATTCTACATCATCCTCTCACACTTCAACCTAGGTATTTCCTTCTCAGAGCTCAAAAGCGATTATAATACTTTTCTTGGTTCCCTTCAACTTTCTTCTATCTTTATTCTAGAGAAATTGTTGCCTTTACTCTTTGACTCCATGGTCTTTTGACCAAATATGTATATATTAGTATTCCATTGAGTAACTCAATTACCTCAAAGTAAACAAAATTCAGAATCCCAATAAACAATGTTTTTAATTGCTTCATCATTTTGATGGGTTTGATGAATATTTGATCTGCTAGTTTGAGGTAGTTAGTCATTTATTGGTGAGTTGGCCTTCCTAGATTTATCTGTGTTTCTCTTGAAAGAATGTTCACTTGTGATTTTAAGTCTAATAGAATGTGTTTGATCATGTCAATATATCAAAATTCCTACTTGAGGATATTAATCATCAAATTTCTTACCTTGAAATAGTTGGCGCGCAAGTTTCTACATTCATTCCTCTCCTCATTGTAATATTTCAATATATGGATAACTTCAATCAAATTACCAATTGACTACTCTTCTTTCAATAATTCCAAAAATTCCTCTAATATATTATCCTTCATTTGTTTCTATTTTCCAGCTTCATTTTTGAAAAAAATCGACTACCATTGTATCACTATGTTGTTTCATGTCAAGATATTGGGCAGTGGTTTTAGAAGGTTGAGGAACTTGTCGATTTCATAAACTATTATCTTTTCCATATCCAGATATGGTAATAACATGGAGGAATTTTTAGTTCAAAAACTCTTGCTTTGGGATAGCCTAAAGAATATTTATATCTCTTCTGTTCAATATTTTTCTAGTATTTTGAGGAAATATTATAAAGAGTGATTTCCTAATTCGTACACGCTGCAGAATCTTAAGTTGATTTTATCTTTTAGAGGGAAACTAGGCACAGTGTGGCCTTCCACAAATCTCATGAAGAAAGGGATCCTTCCTTGATAATGACTGATATAGGTGGACATTGGTGGCCACCACCTATTCCACTTGGACCCCCAACACTGTTTTCTATCAATTTCTTATTTTTCAGCACAATTTCCTATTTCGATAGTTTTCTAGTTTTGGCAATTTTTGGGTCTTGAAATTCTAAAGCCATTTTGAGGCCCTAAATGGAATTTTTTGGGGATATACCATTCGAATGGGCTATCGTGCATGCCAAATGGAGATCATGTGCCAAATTTACGATCTCGAGAAGTTGACGTTCCAACTAACCCCATCGGGCCCCATGCCTTTTGGTGATTCATCTCCCAGGGTTAGGTTTTTGGATGTTTAGGGTTTCTCAATGCTTCTTCATGATAAAAATTCCTTTGAGCCTATTTGTAACACAATTCATAAGGCATGTAACCATGACATATCTTCTCAGAGATAAGTTACCATTGCCTGAGCTAGTTTGTTTACTTTTGTATGTAAACAATTTTTAGTGGTTATTATTTATTAATTGAAGTTTTGCTTCATTATATCTTCATGATTTTTGTTTAAATTTGTATTTCTTTTTTTTCCTTCATAAATTTATATTAATGACTTTGGCCTCGACCTCATCCATTGTATCCACCTCATCTTCCACCAAATCCTCCACTACCATTTCCTCTTCCTCCTTAGATAGCTAGGTCATTAAAATAATTAGATTCCTGAGTGTGATAGTTAGTATCGTAATTAGGTTTGTTCTTACCATTGAACTATTATTCTTGTATAGAATGAGAATTATCCTCCCAGATGGCACACCATTTAGGTTTTACATTCCTTAACTTATATTTGAACTCTCTAGTGTTATTACTTGATGAAGCCTGATAAATGTCACAATATGCCTTGTTAGACGCATCAGACATCACGATCAAAATATTTACAAATTTGTAGTTGTATTTGGTGTGCCTATAATTCCTACAATTGGTGTGCCATAATTTGTTTTTATAGAAGGATAAAGTTAGCAATGACTATTGTAGTGATTCAATTTTTTATTCTAAACTTTTATTAACCATTGAGGAATTTGACTATCAGTTTTCATCTGTATCAATTCATTGGGCCATTTTCTGAGCTTCTTCACACGATGAAAATTCATGCATTCTCAATGACCCTGTGATATTTTGTAATAACCCAGTAATGTAGTAGTGAACTTGTAGGGCTTCATAGATATTGTAAGGTATTCGAATTAACAAATATTTAAAACTTTTATCATACTCCATGACTATTTCATCCACTTTTTGTTTAACATCTTGAGCTTTAGATAAGGAGAAGAAACTATTTTTGATATCGATCTTATTTCTAGCTTGGTTCTATAGAAGTTCATAAACCATGTGGGAGCTCTCTTCCGAAGAGATATTGTGAATTGTGCGATATAATTATCTTTGTAACAACCTTAGTGAAAATTCCATGTAATAAAGTAAATAAAGGAAAAATAAGACCACGGATAAGGGATATGTATTCCAAGCTGAATGTTTGGCAGGACATCCTGGTGTGGGGTGTCACTTTGGTTTATTATAGATAAGGAAATTAGAAAAGGCTAACACAAAGGCATTAAAAAGGAAAAAAGGGCATTTTTGACACATTTATTTATGAAAATAAAGGAAATTAGGAGAGACAAGGAGACAAAAAATTCCTCAAGGATAGTGATGGATTCTAGATGGCATTCCAAGTTCGGTTCAATTGTGATCGGAGCACCCATTTTGGTGTGATCAAATTTTGATGGTGGAGCTGGTTTAAAATATGGATTCCCTTGGCTATTTTTGGATTAGTTGTTCTATGAGATCCCACATTCACGCTTGGAATATGGCATGAGGGTGACTGGCTAAAAGAAATATTTGGTTCAACCATGTCTACGGTTGGATGGTACATGGAAGTCCCAAATCTAGTCAGATTTGCCTACGATTAATGCAAGCTAAGTTATCTTACTTTTTCACTTGTTTATATGTGGATTTGACGGTTGTCATATCTCGGATATTTACATGGTTTTATGCTAGTTATAAGCATGGTTAATTGATTGGTTCATGTCATGGTTATTTAATGTATTTACTTGTGAATGTTAAGATCATGGATGAAAGACCTAATTGATGTTATAACAATTCGATGGAGAAGGTGGTGATCCTTCTTGTTATGTTTAATAAGTGATTTCAGTCATTCATGCTCTATCTTGTATCTTAGACCTATAGGTTGCATTGATGCCAAGTGTTTGATAGAATGTTAGTCCTGGTTGGGGATGCTTAGGCCTAGTTTTGAGGTTGATTTTTGATTTTTTAGTCTTGTCATCATGTCTTTGATGGATTCAAAAAGTTGTAACAAGTTCTGGACAGTGGCCAAAATTATGGACTAAAAAAGGTGCCTTGAATTCCGTAGACGCTAGCACAGATCTGCTGGGAAAAGTTCTTGGACGTTGGCACACAGGCCTGTGAGAGATATTGGAGTTCTCTAGACACTGGCATGCATATAGCATGAGAGAGACCAGAGGTTAAGAGCCACAAAACATCAGTGGGACCCAAGACAGGATGTCTGAGTGGATGACATGTCTCTTGAGAGTGTTGTTGCTGATGTGGGAGGTTTGGTTGATGTGTTCCGTTGATTCCATTTCCTTAAGGTCAACAAGGACATTGAATCCCTTATAGTGGCCTCTCTTGTCACATGTTTTCCCTGGTTGGCTGGTTACATGGGTAGATGTGGGAAGAGGGGGTGTTACAAAGTAGTATCAGAGTCTCGTTGCGCTCTCCTTAGGTGAATGTGTTTTTCATGCATTCATGTTGGTTGCATATGTGTTTCTTATGTTTGTAGACCATGTTATTGTTGCATTGCATGGTGTTGATCATGGTTATAGTGATGTGGCCATGTGAAGGTTGATGGTTCTGTTGTGGGATGTGTGGTTATGAGTGTATGATTGTATATGCATTTGCTACGCATGTTAGTGTCTACACATTTCTAGGCATGCATTGTCATGGTGAAGGTTGTTGTGCATGAGGTCATTGCATGCAATTAGGTTATCATGATGCTATTGGTATGTTATGATGCTAGTGTGTTGGCTGAGATAGAGAATGAGATGGAGATCATCAAAGTGAAGTTGCAACAAGGGACCTCAGGGCAAGAGAATTTCGTCATACAGTTGTGTGTTGGGCATTTAGTTATGAAGGTTAATGATTGGTATATGCATCAGGTTTAGGTACATTTCTATTGATGTTACATACATGATAGCTGTTATTTGTTTAGTGTAGTCATTTGCACATATGTTGGATAGTCACGCATGATAGTAACATGTGGTTGTATGCATTGCTATTGTTGTTTTATGTTATATTACTTGATGATTATGTTATATGTTATATATTGTTGATGAAAATGCATAGGTTACCTTGCTATAATTATGTTATATGTTATATGTTTTTGTTGAAGTATGTTATAGGTTGAGTTTTTTTTGTTTATGATAGTTAGCTTGATGATTAGGTTATATTTTGTTAATGAGAACGATATATAACTTGTTGTGGTTTTATGCTAGTAACTTGACGATTAGGGTTATTACATTAAGATATTTATGCTATATTCATCATACTAAATTGGATTGGCATATGCAGATGGTTAGGGTTATGAAATTTAGGTATGAGCCGACTTATTTGCGATGTTATGTCGTACTAATCTAGACTAAATTTTAATATGTGATTGTTATGCATGAACAACCAATGTTTATGAGCATATGATGTGAGCATGTTAGCTAGTGACTACTATCGATATCATGATCTTGTTTATGGTTGAGTTGATATGTTGTGAGGTTATATCTCGCTAACCTAGCTTGATTACATAGACATGGTAGCCTCCCCTGAGATACATTAAGGTATGAGCTACCTTATGTCGTCTAATTTGTACTTGGATGTTTGATTATGTCATCTATTTGGTGTCTGAGTGTTGGTGTCTATTATGTCATATATATGTAGTTGAACATTTGATGAATTGCATAATATGAGTATGTGTTTAAATGATCTTGTTTAAGATGATTGTACTAACACATATTTGTTGAGATAGTTCATATGTACTTGAGGGTAATAGGTGACAATTGTAGCACTATATCTAATGACTATGAGTTGACTATGGATTATGACATGATTGTTAGTCTTGGTAAAGGTTGATTTCAAATTAATATACATGTTGTCTTGTTATTTGGAACATGTGTTTGACATGTGTACAGAGTGCATGAAACATGATTGGTATTAGCATGACAAGGTAATAGTTGACGTGTTTATATAACTAACAGTTGGGTGATGTGAAAATGCATAGTAACACTCAATTGAAGAAAGGAAACAATCAAAGAAAGGAATTGGGAAATAATTATTTTGGTTATGTTTGGAAACCCTAATTCCAAATGAATGATTTCCTTGCATATAGGAAGCCTTATTAACCTTAATATTATTTGACATTATGTGGATATGTTCTAGATGCATGAACATTTATTTGAAACGTACATCAAATCATCTTTAGTTACAGGTGGCTCTATCAAGGGAATTGGATTCCCTTGAGAGATAGAATGGACGTGTTCAGTTACAAGGAAATGTGCTTGGAACAACAAGGTAAGGTAACTAGTGTATTGTAATGTTTACTTATGCACTAACAATTATGTGTTTATCATAGTACGATGTAGGGAGTTGCGTGGGAAGAGAGGTTGCCATGAAATCTTGAAGAAGGCTCAGGTTGAGCTTTCCTTGGGAACCACAGGGATTGAGTCATGGTTTTTTTTGTTAGTATTGTGCTTTTGGACTTTTGGTGGTTTAATGTGCTTGATTGCATTTTTTTTCATCTTGTGCATGGCCATGCCACTTTGTTTGTGGTGTTGTATTGTTGTTGGTTTTCCATGGTTTTCTTCTAGTTTTCTTCTTGTTCATGCCTTTTTTGTTTTGAATATTGGGAGTTGGTTTGGGAAAGAGGAAATTTAATGGAGTTCAAGGAGAGATGTGTGGTACCCGACAGGTAATGTAAGGCTTGGATGAAGCTTAGTGCATAAATAAGCATAGTGAAACATAAGACTATGATAATTGGTTAGATGGGTTCATTCCATTGGTGTAAATGGATAGTGGAAGTATAGTGATGAGAAAGGTAATATGAAAGGTGAAGTAAATGGATTTGAGGCATCCAATGACTTGAATATGTTGGGAACAATTGTTCTCAATGTTGTGCATGGTGTGCACAGATAAAGGGAGTTCCACTAACGTTGAGCTTATGATATCTAGTAATTATGTTGTGATCATGATCATGTTGATGTTTATATACGTATGTATGTGTGTATGCATGGGATCATGATTGTTTTATGCTAATTTTTATGCATGTATGTATCCATGTATCTATGTCACTATCTGACAGGTTATCAAGAATCATACTTGTGGAGGAATGATTTCTTATGCAGGTGAATGGCATGAAGAGGTTCCTAGTTTATGAGGAATCAAGTGGGAAGAATAGTCATGACAAATATATGAGGTCAATATGATGTGGATATGAATTTATATTGTATGCTTGTATTCTGCCTATGTTTATGTTATCATAGGTGATGTTAAAGGATATATCATTGAAATGAAAACAATGCGCTGCGACATGCTAGGACAAGAATGGATATGACATTGGAAGTAAGGTCGCTGGTAAAGACAATGCGGTTTTGGATGTGTGGTACTACTGTTGTGAATATGTTGTATATGTAGTACATTTTGCATCTGTGATGGTGTGCATATGCAATGTTGTGTATATATAGTGTGTGTACAATTGTTTATGTAATGATTATGTACAAGGTGGTATAAATAATAGTGTGTGAATGTTGCATATACAGTGTTGGGTATATATGGTGCAGTGTACATGTTCGATATGTGACGAGTACCATTATTGCAGCAAGAATGTTGCAACTCCTGGGCTACCAGCTTTACTCTATCAACCCGGGGTTCGTACAAACTTGGAGATGACAGTGTTGTATACACAAATAAAAGTGATGGTTCTGCCTTTTGTCACTGTTCAGCTGGTGAGAGACCACTGGGGTTTTCAAGCCAGAATTCTATCGAGTCAAAAGAAGCTTCGTTTCTTAATGGAAGAAAGGGAAGTCTACTCTAAGGGAGAGATACTCTATTGCAATAATGAAAAATACCGAAATTCAATGCTAAATCACAGCATTTCCTAATTAACTACCAAGAAATTATGCTTTGCAATAATGATAAATCAAAATGAACCAAATGCTAATATCTAAGCATGGAATTAAACAACATCAAACATCACTAATGTGTAAGTAAAGGGACTGAAATAAATCTATTTTTGTATTTTTGTCTTTTCATGCAAAATCAAGTATGCAAACTAATTTCTTTTGGTGATGTGGCAAGTGAATTAAGGATGTTGGAGGATGGATGGAAGATTTAGGAGATGGTTGGATGGTGTGGGAACCCTTGGGTGAACTTTGGTGGCGTCCTAGTGGCTTTCCCTCAATTTAGCCTCAAAGCAAGCCATTTCAGGAAAACCTACAAGATGTACTAGAAACCTACAGGATTCCCTGTAAACCTATAAGATACAACCGAGAGAAAAATGGGAGGTGTTGGAGGTGATAGAAAGCTTAGGGAAGGTGGTTGATGGATGTAATGGAGTGAGAAAAGGTCTAGTATCACTTAGAAGTCAACAACAATGATAGAAGATGGTTAGATTCGCTCAATGTGCTTGGAAGAACTTCTATGTAAAATGATGAAAACTAGTGAAGGCAATGGTGAAAACAAGAAATGACTATGGTGGATGAAGTGGAAAATGGTTGCTAGCTATGAAGTCTTTGTCTACTCCTGAAGCACTTTCTCTACATAAAACATGTATAATCTCCAAAAATCTATGTAAATAAGAATCATTCTCATAAGCTAGAAAAGCATAATTAATGAACTAACTGCCTACATTATGCATGAGGAAAGCTGCTGAAAGGAATGAAAGCATGGATGAGATCAACTGGAAGAATGCAGATATAAGAGATGACAATGAAATCCTACTTTTAAAAAATTATCAAATGCTAACTTAAATACAGTAAACTCTAAAGCTCATACAAGAAATAGAAATCTATGTTTTTAGGGTTGCATAAGGGTCCCTTCCTCAAATCATGATCCCAAAGGGAGGAAATGAGGCCAAGACACCTACTGACAACCTTGTGGTGCTCCTTGTATCCCTGCTAACCTGCTACTGAAGTAAGGCACAAATGGAAGAAAATTAATAAACAACCAATCCAATCTACACTACTTGCAATGAAAATACATCTAAAGGAAAATTAACAATGGAGCTATGGGACTAATAAAAACATGCAGATACAAGAAAGAGGAGCCTTGAATACTAGGATTGGGCCCTAGCCCAAGAGCTTCAACCCTCTGAGTTAACTCAGTGCTGACTCAAAACAAAACTCATTCTTATTACCAAAAGAGAAAATTGCATTAATAAAACTCCCACAAGTCTAGAGCTCAAAAATAACTTAGAGTTTTACAACAAAAATTCAAATCCTAATGAGGCTCTATGCCTCTCTACGTATACAACTTAATTCCCCAATGATTTCCTTAAAATTAGGGAGGCTCGACTCCCAAACTTGAGATAAACTAGGTCTTTGTCTCTCACTTGCTTAGTTGCCTTCTAATCTTCATTACTTGGCTACTTGCACTCTGAGCCGGCGTGATAAATGGAGGAATATTCAAATGGGGGAGAAGTAAATGAGGATTATTTACCTCCTACAATCCTTCTCCCTTGTCCCATTCGAGTTTAACCTTAGTCTTTTCCAAAATTCCTTGATTTTCTCCTTCAATCCTGCATTCAATGCATATTAGTCCACTAGGCATAATATCCAACTCTAACTCATCTCATAAACAAAATATAATAAAAAACATGTAATAAGTTGTGAGGAAATTTGGTTTGACTAAGCTAGGAGGTGAATTAAGGCCCATATAATTACCCAATAATGAGGCTCATCATCACCCCCTTACTGAAATTATTGCTCATCCTCTGAGCAACTCAATCAATATCCATATCCTTCATAGCTCTTGTGGCCTCCCTGACATCCCATGTCTCTGTTGTGGTTTCTTCTTATTGTTCATAGAATCTTGCTTTCTTTTCTACCTCCTCTCACTACCTCTTTTCTTCTTCTTCCTTCCTTCCTTCTAGAATTCCTATGAGTAGTGGTGGGCTGAGATTCAAGCCAATCCAATTGACTTTCATCCTTTGCATAGATTGCTTGTACATGGGTGTCCTGTTTAGTGCTTCTCTCAATATTTGAGGAGAGTGGTACTCTCTTATCTTTAATCTGTGTGGAAATGTGTTCCATCTCCTCAGGCAAGCACGTATGATATCATCCCCTGACAACATGAACATGTCCTCAAAATGTGAAATTGCTTGCTCTTGGGTAGCAAGATACCTAGGTGCAAGATGAGGATCATTTGAAATCAAATTATGGGTATTGATGAGGGCCATGGGATCTAACGTTTCATCTCCTATCATAAGAGGGTCAATTTGTTCTCTTTCCAATATCTTCTTCATCTTTGTAGCGCTTGATTCCTCATGGTTCATCCATTATGCCAAAGCCAACAACTGTAAATATCCCAACTTGGCATTAGGGTCACATACATTCATGTATGTTAAGGCCATGTTATGCAAATAAAACTCAAACATCTTTGCCCTATCTTCTAGTGTGCTATGATCACAAAGATCAATGAACTGTGTGTAGTCCTGAAATGACATGGTGCCTCTTTGTGCTAGGGTATTGATTTGGAACTGCAGCCACTGCCCCTTGAGGTATAGGGCATATATTTAGCTTGCATCCTACACTGGATTGCTTCCAAAGAGAGACTGGCCATACATGCCAATTGATTCTCTCTTTCTTGCAGTTGTCCTCTCAACCATGCATTTTCGATTTCTAGTTGATTTTTCATTATGGCCTCTCTGTCTCTCAAGCTACTTAGCTCTCTTCCCATCTCCTTGAGCTTCTCCTCCATGTGCCCAATGTCTTATACCCCATTGATTTAGAAATCTACATCCATCGATGTGTTCTGGCTCTCTCCTTCTCAAGCTCAAAGAATAGTGGAATAGCAAATTTTTGAGGAATGACCCTACCTCCTTCAATAAACATGTAGTATGAGTCAAAGGTAGGTTGGGGGCTAGGTTATTTTAACTCTGGGTCCTCTTATTTAGTTTCTTGTTGTTGGCCTCCCTCATTTTCCAATTTTTGTGTCCTGTAGGTTCAACAGAGTATCTTATAGGACTGCTTCAACTTCCTGTAGATCCTGCTGTGTATCTTGTAGGATTTCTTTTCCCTTGGAGGAGGTGGATCTAGTCATAGGCCTTCTCACATTGGTGATAAGAGACTTAGGAGAAGGCATTTTATCCTTTTGTTTAGGTGAGTCCTCAATCACAATGGGAATTTTGGTTGGTGTTTGGGGTTTCCCCTACCTTATTCTTGTGCTTTTCCTTGTCCTGAAATATAAAGGGGCCTGCCTCTATCTTTTGCCTTTTTTCTTGATGGGGGTGCTAAGAGAAGTGAGGACAACTACTACCTATCTCTCAGTGGGTTCTGGAGACACCCTAGGTGATTCCTCCTTGTCTTCTTCCCCCTCTTTCCCATTGCTTTCTTCACCTATGCCTTTACTTTCTTCTTCCTCTTGTAGATCCTCATCTTCTTTATCATTTTCCTCCTTAACATCCTCCTCTGTTTCTTCACCATCCTCCTTCTCTTTCTCCTGTGTTATATGACCTTTTCTTATTTTGGAAAAAGTTAGGTTCCATTTTATTTTATTTAAATATAAAATTTTACACATATAATAAATTAATTCATAAAATCAAAACTTATAAATAATATAACATATTTTTTATTAACAAAATTTGAATCAATTAAATAATCCAATATATTATTGTTAAT
This sequence comes from Pinus taeda, assembly GCA_000404065.3. Lineage (NCBI taxonomy): Eukaryota > Viridiplantae > Streptophyta > Pinopsida > Pinales > Pinaceae > Pinus > Pinus taeda. Next base: position 217,723 of record APFE030635798.1, read on the forward strand.
AAAATAAAATTAAATCAATTAAAATAATCTTAATTCAAGATGATAGTGTACTTAGTTGAAGAGAATGTTGAAAATTTAATGAAAGCTCTTTGGTCCTTGATGATGAATGGAATTACCATCTGAAACATTGAATAGATCATAAATATTACACAATTATATTATGGAAATCTCCAACAACAATATGAATGACTGTGGAAGCATCCAACAACTTATTAATATAATGAAATTTTATTAGAAGATTGAAAATATATGGAAGTTTATTTCCAATATGATGATGACTTTAAAGGAAAATTGGAATATTTTCTAGAATTTGACCATACAATCTTGTTCTTATAAGAAATAATATAATAATAAAAAAAT
>APFE030635798.1:221731-241349 GCA_000404065.3 Pinus taeda
TTACCCTTATATTCAATTTTTGGAAGTCCTCAATGTGCTCCATCATTGAACCCTTTTGTTTGAGATTTATCAATTAGCTAAAAAAAGTGTTGCTTTTTGTATCCTCATAATGTGTTATCATTTCATCCGTAAAAATAACCCAAGTGACAATTTGTTTACAAGAACAAAGGCATCGATACAATACAAACTGATTTGGTTCCAAATATAAAGTTGTAATTCGTACCTTTTGTGCGTTTTCCACATTATGGAGATCAAAAAATTGCTCCATCTGTAGTATCCATGTTCCGAGATCCTTGCCATCAAACTTTCTCATATCTATCTTTGGAACATGGTGGTTATTCGATCCAATGTTAGAGTCTATCAAATCATGATTAACATTTATTTTGTTCTCATCATGAGTTTCCTTTACTACCCTTTCGCAATTAGTAAGCATTTCTTGTAGAAAATTTGTCAAATCTGTCTTCAAATCTTCCATGCCTTTCTTTAAATTATCCATCTTAGCTTCCACGTCATCCATATTAGCTTCCACGTCGTCCATCTTAGCTTCTACACCTCTCTTTAAACCATCCATCTTAGCTTCCATGCCTTTCTTTAAGCCATCCATCTTAGCTTCCACACAATACATATTAGCTTCTATGCATTTCTTTAAACCATCCATCTTAGCTTCTATTACTTTTTGTGTGAGTGAAATTTGTTGCACTTGGTCTTGTAATTTTGATATATCATGTTGGATTTCTTCCTATTCTTCATGAGTCATGCTAGAGTTTTTAGGTTGCTTACTAAGTGTTTCCATTTTCTTTCTTTGGCATATCAATTACCGATAATAATGCTTCACTACACCCTTTGAATTCCTTCAAACTAATTTTTCAAACCAAGCGTATGCAAAAATTAAAATAACAAAACTACACACTTTTTCATTTTGTAGGAGCTCGATATTGAATCTGATGTATCTCTGTAATTTAGGATCTCCAAGGTCTAAAATTTCTTCATGCAATAACCCTCCGAGTAATCTTTCTAACCCCACAAGTTTTATCAAGATTGCATTCTCAAATGAAGAGTTATGCCAAATCTCCCACGATGACCTGAGTATAGATTAGTTCAGTAGAGCGAACTTGTACGACATGTCGTGGGTCACTGTTTCAACCTTAGGTTCTAAAAATGAGATCCAAAAAACCACAGTCCGCCCTCTTTCTGTAACTTCTTACGAAAATTCAATCTGATGCTCAGAGCGAAAGCTATGGCGATTTTCCGAAGGCAACCTGTTTGGAATGTAATTCGGGGGTCTACAAAAACCCTAACTTCCTTATATTATATCTCTGAAAATATAGTGAGACAAGATCTTAAATTCAGAGCCGAGGTTCAAACCGATTTCTTCTCAAATGAGTTCTTTTTAGCTTCTGAAACTTCGTAGTGAAGGAGTTATAGCGAAAACTCCACGATGACCTGTTTTAGATGAAATAATGGAGCTTTCAAAAACCCTAACTTCTTTAGATCATATCTACGAAACTATAGCAAGACAAGATCTGTAATTTGGACCCGAGGTTCAACAAGATTTCGTCTCAAATGGGGTTTTTTTTAGCTTCTGAAACGTCACAGAGAAAAAGTTATAGTGAAAATTCCATGATGACTTGTTTAGAGCAGCGAAACCCTAGAATCCAAAGCTCTGATACCAAATGTTATGAAAACAACTCACAAAGAGATAGAAAAGATAGATAAACGCCTTAGAATTTAGCCTCTTCAAGGGGGCAACCTCCTTTACATTACACAAATGAACAATTCTCGGATGATTCAAATGACAAAACCGCCTTTCAATAGATAGGAGTCTAAGCGGCCACAATATAACCAAGCCGACCTAACAACAATAATATAAATGCACAAAAATAACAATAGTGGGATTCTATGGGGCATATAATAACCATATGCGAACAATAGGGGCACAACAATAACAATAAGGGATACAACGATAATAGTAATGGGGGAATCACTAGTATTATAGGGACCTAACAAATTTTCTTGGAGAAGGAAGAAAGCATGACTAGAGAAAATATATTTGAATGATTATACCTACTATGTAAATTATTAACTTCCTAGTTGAAAATGATTTTTAGAAAGTAATTGATATCTTAATGAAAACATGACACTAATAGTAATAATGGGATAACATAGATCCTAGAAGGATATTGAATAACCTTGTTCATAGTTGGTATTCATTGATTATTGAGACAATATAATCTATTTTTGTTGATGAATCATGATAATAATGCTTACGATGTATTATTTCTCTCCCTTTCTATATATAGATAGATTATTCTCATATTTATGATGATATGGTATGAGGTTCCATTTATTATGATATGTCATGATATATCTTGATATAAATATTTCAATGCTGTAACTTATGATGGTATTTTAGGATGTGAATCATGTAGTCTCTAACTATTCAGAATGTTGTGATAACAATGATGTATTGTTCTCATGATGGCATGCAAGAGTTGGCATGTCGAGTATCTTATATGATATGGCATAAGGATTATTTATATGAGGTTTTGATGATAGCTAATGCATGTGTTGCATGTTGAGATGTGGTGATTGACATGTAAACCACAATTAGGCTCAGAAAGTTGGCTTATTTGATGATATTGTAGGAGCCCATACCTATGAGGGATAATATGTAACATCATAGGGTTTTAGGATAGACTCAACCAACACTGCATATGCCAGTGTATCTATGACCTTTTATAACTCTTGATGGATAACTCTTGAAGATCTATAAGACCATCTTGAGGAGGTTGAGTACCTGATATTGGATTGGGATGTCGAATTCTAGAGGGGGCATAAGGAATTCAATGCAAAAGTCTAGAGGGGGCGTAAGGAATTTGATGCCAAAGTCCAGAGGGGGTGTGAGGACTTTGATGCCTGGGGTTGTACGTCTTAGTGAGTTGTGGAGGAAGTTGGTCCAACCTTGTGAGATGCCTGGAGTCATTGAGTACTAGGACCGAATGCCTGCCTTAGGGAAAATAAAGTCTAAGCCCTAAGGAAAGACTTGGGGCTATGGTATAGACCGAGGAGGCTATATGTCTGGTTCCGAAAGTTGGGAAAAAGGCTTGAGATTCCTTAGGATTTCCCCATTATTGTGGAACTTTTAATGCATGCTGGTATACTAGTTCAACAGAGGGTGTTTGGCAATCATGGGGTAAAAATAATAATAAATAAACTTAACTTCGATACGAAGTTCCTTAAAGAGGGGGAGTATGTAATATCTCATAATAATAATAATAAATAATAATAATATTAATAATAATAAAGTAAATAGAATAATATTAATATAAATAGAACAACAATTAATGAAGAGAAAATATACGAATAAATAAATAAAACACCAAATAATGAAGAAAAGATAAAATAAAAAATAAAGAAGAAAATGTAATAATAAATAAATCAAATAAAAATTGGCATGGACACATGGATGCTATACATGCAGATCCCTTTCCAACCCCTTATGATTTTTAGTGCCATTTGTTCTAATTAATCGTGGAGAAGGGGGAGGAAGGGGCAAGCATTCATTCACTCATTCTTGAGGAAGGAAATGTTGGAGGGAATAGATCATTGGTTGTAGTAAGTTGGTTGAGGGGTCAGAGGTGGCTAACTATTGAAATATGCTGAGTAGATAAGCCTATGGTTGGGTGGAGAGTCATACCCAAATGTTTGTTGTGGGTAGAGACTTTGGATCAGCCCAAGCACATCACAACACCATAAACCTCAGTAAGAAATATTCACTCCTCATATATGCATCATTGTTTAACTTTTATTGCATATGTTAATAGCTTGGTTGTTGCATTTTTTCTATGCTTAATTTCTAGGATGTTACATAATTCTAAGCAAGAATTCAATGTATATCTTTGAGGCAAGCAATAGTTCAATATATATTACTGAGGCATGACAAAACAATATGAATAATTTTAGAAGTATAGAAGTAGTGCAAGGAAGAATATTGTTTATGAAATGATGTGAGCTACAGGAAGGGCATTACCTCTAATGATGCAAGCTACAAGGAGAATATTATTTTTGTGTAATGTGAGCTATAGGAAGAATACTATCTTTGTGGGACAAGAACAAACATGTGGAAGATTGATTGACTATCTCGTAGAAAAAACATGACATAGTTTGGAAGGCTTACTTGGCACTTGGATCGCTGATTATATTGACTTGGATTATTTTGTTGGCGAAGAAGATATAAGGATCAAGTTGATGGGTTTTTTCCTTGTGGGGTTTTCCCTGGCCTTTGGCCTAATCTCTAGTGTATCTTGCCTTTTTGTGCATTGTATTTGTATAATTCCTTGATGACCTAATAATTGAAGTAAATACTAACAGAAAACATATATAATTAGTCACAAGTAATTATCATGATAAGAAATTCTAGCTATCAAACGAATTTCAACATGATATCAAAGCTAGGATTTAAGGATGCTGAAGAGCAATTCAATATAAGAAAGAACAAGTCAGTGGTAACACTAGAGAAATTTTGAGGTCTAAAATGGGCCTCAAAACAAAAATGTACAACCAAAATATACTTTATAAGAACCAATGGGATTCAAGATGATGATGTTAACCATGGGGGGATGATTCACTATTTTTTGAGTAAAAAAGTAAAAAGATTAAAAAATAAAAAACTACTTTTTCAACTTATCTCCCTATGGTTTTACTGACCTTTTGAGAGAGAGAACTCATTGGATGTGGAATTTAATTTCTCATCCAAGTAGTTCCAATATTACATACTTTCGAGGGACCCTACTAGACGAAAAATGAGATATACACGAAAAATGTGATTGGAATCACATTTTTTCATATATTTCTCATTTTTCGTATAGAAGGGTGCATTGAAAGTATGCAACATGGGTAGTCCTTGGATGATGAATTAAATTTTGCATCCAACAAGTGTTCCCGCTTGACATTTTAGTAAAAGTGTAGGGATATAACTTGAAAATACAAATTGAAAAAGTAGTTTTTTCTTTTTTCCTTCTAAAATTTGATGATGTAATCTAAAATTATTTTGTTGTTTCCATTATTAATTTATAACATTACTAAGGAGCCGCATTTTATACCTTAAAATTTCTAATGAGATAATCAAGAAGAGTCGAGTTAGGTATAGTCTCATGTTTATATTCAATCTAAGCCAATAAATCTTGAAGGACAAAACAATGTTTACAAAGGAAAAGGAGGAGTCACACAGTAATCACCCGAGTCACATATATGTGATGAATTATTTCTCTTACATATCTATGATGAATTATATCTATTACATATGGAAGGAGTTTGAAGATAGTATAATAGTCCAAGCATATATGGCATCCAAACTATATCTATTTCATAGCATCCAAAGTTTACATAATGAAGATTCATGTATGAGTTCCCTATGGTATAAAAGGAAAAAAAGGGTTGTATTACCTTTGTGACATCATAAAATCTCCAAATATGAATCAAATGTGGCCAAAATGCCCTCATATCCAAGTTACATAACCTCTTTGTGGAATCTAAATAAACATCCATGTGATTCCTGAAACATCTGGATCACTCTCTATGATCAAAGAAAAATAATAAATCTGAATATGTGGCACCACAATTATTTTTTATTCCCTTCTCATACTTCATCACTGATGAAATTGTTGTAGAAACCCCATCCACTTGTAATGTTTGGTCTATTGTAGCTTACTATGGGCTTGCAGATAATGTAGTGGCTGGTGATCTGTGTGGATCATTATCCTCGTTCCCATTGAATAATATTTCCACTTATTCACAACATGCAATAGGGCATAGAGATCCTTGTCATAGGAAGGTTAGTTGAGAACTACCCCATGAAATATTTTACAATGGTAGTATACAAGCCTTCCTCCTTGCATCAACACCACTCCCATAGCATACCTACTCAAATCTATCTCCACTTTGAAGGTTTGTTGCAAGTTCGATAATGCTAGAATTGGTGCTTGATTGATATCCTTCTTTAACTCCTTGAAGGTCATCTACTAGCCTTTTCCCCACTGGAAACTATTGTTTCTCATTGTCATGGCATGGAGTTATGTTGGACTTGTTAAGAATGAGGCTATGAATTTCCTCAGGTACTATATTATCCCAAAGAAACACCTAACTTTAGAAACATTAGTAGGCTTCTAGAACTTCATGACAGTATTCATCTTGGAAGGATCTATATTTAGCTCTCCTACACCTATCACAATATCCTAGATACACCAAAGACTGTCGTGCAAACTCACGCTTCTTGATATTTTTCAACAAACGGTGCTTCATTAATGTCTCTAGTAGCATTATATACTAGTGCTTCTTGAGATATGCTCCTCCCAGGTAACATTATATACTGGTGTATCATTGAAATAGAAAATAGTAAATGAATATATAAAAGGGAATAATATATCATTCATTAACCTCATAAACACAACTAGTGCATTACATAGGCCAAACAGAATGACTAAACACTCATCCAAAACTTTCTTGGTGTTGATGGTGGTCTTCTAGGTATCATTTTCTATGTATTGAACATGGTGATATCTAGACTTTAATTCCATCTCAGTGAAGTATTTGAGTTCTTGTTAATTGGTCCAACATATCATCTATCTTGGGAAGGGGTACATATTCTTAAGCGTATTTTTTCCTTAATTCCTTGTAATCAATACACATTGCCAAGTCCAATCCTTCTTTGGCATAATGATGATGGGTGACCCACATGGTGAGGTACTTGGTCAAATGACACCTTATTTTAGTAATTTTTGTAACTACTTCTTTGGGAAACTTGTTTCTATAATGGATTGCCTATACAACCCAATGTTTGGTAATGGTGAGTCCAACAATAGTTGGATCTCATGCTACACTTCCCTCTTGGGTGGTAGCCCTTTATGCTTTTGGAACACATCCCTTTATGCATGTAACAACTGTTTTGTTTGTTGTTTTTGTTTCTTATCACAACCCTCTAGGGATGAATTTTCTCTCACTGACTCTTCTACAAAATGATTTTCTCTTAAAAATAACAAAACATACTTATTCCTAGAAATGATCAGTTTCTTGGGTTGGTTGACACTTACCAGTGAAATGTTGGACTTGTCTTTGTGCACATTAGTGTTGATCATTTTGTTGGAATTATGACTAAAGAATTGTCCTTTACGAAAAACTACTTGATAAAGATGTCAACATAATGGTTATAAAAATTCCACAGGTAATACGAACAAAGGAATATCAGTTCAGATACAGAGGAATGATAAAGGTGAAGTTTTGGAAAGTATACACGGGTCCTTTGCATAAAGACCACGTACATACATAGGTATGGTGAAGCAAAGTCACGTACATATTACAAACCATAGTAATTGGAATACCATAGGTATTTACCATGGTATTGGCCCATAGTAATGAGCATGACAACAAATATTTGATCATGTCAAAGAATACTGTCAACATTACTAAGGGGTTGGTCTAAGGTATTAGCTAAGGCTTATACTATATAAGGAGATTGAGATCAAGTGTTAAAGTGTGCAAGTTTTGTGTTACCTATGAATGATTTGATCTGAAATGGCTATGCACCAAGGAGCAAGGAAAAGACACAGATCTGAAAAATTTGAAGTATGGTACCATATGTGCTTGTTTGATTTTCTTGTTGAAAATATATAACTATGATAGATATGTGGTGATAATGATATTCTGACATGAATATGAGATAGTAAAAGGTTACAAAGTATATTTAGTGGTTGCATCAAAGGCATGATTCAATGATTACATATTTTTACGTTTGTTTGCCTCTAAGAGGGCACGTACATATGCGGATCTACTTCTAGGTAGTTGCGTATACATTCTGTGAAAGTTCAGAATCTGTACCACATCTATATGTAGGTGTCAAACATGAAAAGCACATACATATGCTTCTATTCTTTGTAATAGTTAGTAGACATTCCAACATTTACAGTATCATTTAATGATGATAGTTGATATGTTTTGTTATGTTTGTTTTTGTCTATCGATGAAGTCTCTCTTATGATAATCTGTATTTGATAGTATTGATTCGATTGAAATGATTATGAAATAGAAGTTGACTAAGTGATGATGCTACTGTCTGGTGATATGTATTTGGTTCAGTGATTAATGTTGGCTTCAATATCTGATTGGGTGATTGATTGAGTGGTACAGTGATTCAGATTCAGTTATCAGTGTTTTGAGATATGTACGTAGGTACTCTTAAGGAGAAGTGCATACATACATGAGTATGAGTCAAGTTTCTGACATATGCTTGATCAAGTTTTGTAGTGACAACAATAGGTTTATGTGAAAATCAGAATATGATATGGTATTCTTATGAGTGTTTGTGTATAGATATAATCTGATATGCATTAGTTTTCTCTTATTTGGTTGCTTGAGATTCAGTTATTGGTTTGCTGATGGTATAGAGTTTCAGTGGGTTTAATGATTGGATGAGTTATTCAGTGATTGGTTTCAAAATTGTTATTTGATATTGGGTTTAAATTATGGAAGTGGGTCTCATATGAAAATATGATGAAAACTGTCCTACAGGTTTTATGTTTTGAGTAAGGTGGATCCAGTATGAAATATTACAAAATGTGGTCCACAAAGGTGTTGAGGATATGAGCCTTCATTGAGGGAGTCGTAGCTTCCTTCTAGGGGTAGCTAGTAAACCTGTTCAAGGGGTTGGAGCTCCCTGTTAGCGGGTGTCGATAAATAATATCAAGGGTTTGGAGCTCCCTTCTAGTGGGTGCTAGAGAAAAAGAGAAGGTTTTATCCTTCTACAGGTGGGTGCCTACGTACAGGTATGAGTATGCACCAATACAAGATTGTAAGATGTTTTTATTTATAATAAAAGTAGAATACAGAGACAACGATAGCAGTGGTTTTCTCCCACGTTGGGTTTCCACCTAAAATCCTGGTGTCCTCATATGTTTTTGTGTTTCTTATGCATGATGGTTTATTTTGCTCTTACTGCTCATGGTTAATGTTTCATTAAGGTCTAATGAAATAATGATGCACTGGTTCAAGTTAAACAGATGATGAAATAAATTAAAAGTTATTTAACTAGGTATGCACTATTAGTCTTCATCATAGTCATGTACATATGATGGTTTACTTAATGACAGTAGCATATAGAAATATGAATAAGAAATTGAAAGATTTAAGTGAGTTTTAAAATACTGATTCACCTCCCCCCCCCACCCTCCATATTTTTCCCAACAACTGTTATCAAAGCAGGTCACCTCCATTGAAGCTTAACCACTTGGAGTGGATCAAGGATGATGGGAAAGAAGAAGATAATTCAAAGGAAGAGGTATAAAACTATGGGAGTGAATGATATATCAGATGCAGCGACATTTATAGACGTCAGAAAATATTCAGCTTTTGGAGCAACCCACTTTCTATTGATCAAGAATAAAGAAGACAACAACAAAGAAATATTAGGCATGGGTTTTTGTTCTAATTGTGGTCCATTTCCTTGTCTATGTAAAAATGCTGATAATGAACATGATAATGAATCAACTACAATTGCTCTCATGGGTAAAAGTGAAAGTAAGCATTCTAAAGAGAAAACATATTAAAAAATGATGGCCCTAGAAGTAGAAGAACATGGCAAGTTAGAAGCAATGGACAACAAAGGTATGCTTATGCTAAGTAATGATAACTATCAGGAATGGAAAGAAGAAATCAAGTCTAAGTTAATAAACCTAGGATCTGAAATATGGAATTTAGTGTGTAAAGGTTGCACTAAAAATCCTCCATCAGGTGAAGAATTAGGAAAGAATAATGTAGCATTAAATGAGATCTTTTATAACATACCTAGTTTAGCATTAGGAAATATTATGCACTATGAAATTGCAAAGGAAGTATGGGATAATATTGAGTAAGTCCACAAAGGAAGAACAAAGGAAGACTATTCATCAAAAGAACCAACAGGTAACCTTATTTCTAAAGAAAATAATGATGCATCAAAGGATAAGTATGTTATGTTAGATGGAGTCACTGATTCAGAAGAAGACAAGTTAGAGGAAGTTCTTAATCTTAGAAGAAAAACCAATCTTGCTTTGAAAAGGATTATTAATCTTAAGGATAATTTGCAGGCATATGATAGCAAGGATCATGTTGCAATTGAACCTAAACAATAATGTGAAGGACTTAAAACTGAGATAATCTCTTTAAGAGTAGATCTAGAAAAGTCAAACAAGCAAAAAGAAGAGCTACTTCACGTATTTGAAGAACAAGAAAATGGGTTGAAGAAAGAGATTATCGAATTAAAGGAGCAATTGGAAGAAGGAAGAAAGGTTGAAGAAGGAATGAGGAAACATTATCAGGTAAAGGAAGAACAATACCGAATAATGGAGGTTGAGGTAAACATTCTAAAAGATAGATTAGAAGAAAAGGATTAACACTTAAGATTTCAAGATAGTATTAAGATTTTGGATAACATTCTTAGTAGTCAAAGGTCTCCCGCCATTAAATCCAGTCTTGGTTTTCATGAAATTATAAAAGGAGAATCTAGTTCACAGATTTGTACAAGGATATTGGAGGATAACAATATGAAATCTGAAATTCCTATCAAATAGTTAAGAAGTCAACCAAATAACATCCAAGGAAGATGAATTTTCAAAAGAAATCATTTTCTCCCAATAACAGAAACATTAATTGATTCTCTCCTCTGATCAATAATGTTGAATGTTGTATATGTCATAATTATGGATGTTGCAACCAATTATAGAAGAAAATCGTTTTGACCTCAAGCAAATAGTTATTTTAAAGGAAGATAATCAACTCCTATGTACTCAAGTTTCTTTAAGGAATATTATTTTTCTTGCAACATATTTGGTCACAAAGCTATTGATTGCAATTGAAGAATTGTGAAACATAAATATTATGATTCCTCTGCTCCCTTTTTGGTCATATAAGATGTTATGCTCATAAGAAATTTGGGCATGTAGCAAAATAATACAGGAACAAGTCAATGGATCGCCACATATACAATGGAAAGAAATCATATAAGAATATTAATGTCAAAATACTTGAGAAAGATGGATCCACCAAAATTTCTCATAATAAGAAGAAATAAGAAGAATAGATAAGGTGTGGGATTTCCCTCTACTCATTTGAATATGAAGATGAATGGTACAAAGAAAATGAATGCTCTCATCACAAGACATGAGATAAGAACAAGTTTGAGTCTCTCATAAATAACAAATATGGTAAGGTTATTCTTGGAAATAATGCTCTAACAAAAGTTCTGGGAAACGGTAGAGCCAAAATTAATAAGTATAGAAGAGTAGATGATACTTTATTAGTTCAAGGGATAAATTAGAATATTCTAAGTGTAGGTAAAATGGTGGATAAATGAAATTTAATTTTGTTTACTTCTACCAAATGCGAGGTTATAGATGAAAAAACTAGAAAGTTCATAGCAAGATGATAAAAAAATCCAGAAAAAAATTATACGTGTTTAAAGAAGTGAATAGTTCCTCTTCTTTGGACTTAGAGTAAAAGAAGCTAATATCTAATGTAGTACTTTTTTCTTAAAAGAATACATCTCACAATGACTGCATAAGTGATGTGAGGTAAATGACCTCATGAAGAGCAAGAGATGCTTATCAGGATCAGTGATGTATGATCTTAGGGGGATCTATACATATCCATAATTTGATGATGATTCCCATGTTGATTTGATATTCATGTTTCTTATATTATGACAATGCATCTAATGTAGTAACAGTGAACAATAACATACAGTACAGGCTCAGGGGAAGTTGTGGTTATGAAAATTCAACATTTTACTTTTTTGTATGCACATCTTATGAAGGACAATCGCATATATACGCGAGTTTTGAACTAGACAGTCGCATATGTTTCTGTGAGATGTAGAAATAGCGGGACAAACTCAGGGAGAGGTTCTGATATGCTTTAGTTGGTTATTATTTGGCTTTCTTGTTCTGAAAATGGTTGGTTACATTGTGTTGATGCTCAAATACTACTTAGAAGTGGTATTGGCTTATGATGGTTTATGACTTGTTGCAATATAAAATTTTTGTTTTGGTTCTTTGGATGGATTTATTGATTGATGAATATGGATATGATCAAAACTGATAGTGAATAGTTAGCAAAGGTTCAACAAGATAAATTTCTATGCTTCTAATAATGCATTTTTGGCATTATGATTTCTTGAGCATTCCCTGTTGCATGATGGTGTGCATGAATATTATATATCATTGGTGATGTTGTTGAAGACACATTTTCTGGTGAAGTTTTGTATATTTCATAAGTTGCATTTAGTGAAACTAATTATGCTACGTTGTTGTCATTATGTTGGTGAAGTTATGGATGATGCCTATATATACTACTTGAACTTCATGTGAAAAGTTGTTATGATGTTGTTTCACATGATATGATGTTGATGTGTGAAAAAGATATGTTGCTGAGAAAGATCTATATGTCTTTGATGTATATGGATTGTGGTTCTTCCTACAAATGGAAAGAGCATGTTGACCTTGATGATATGATGAGTTGCTGACAAAACTTTATTTCACTACTACTCCAGTGCCTGGTGATGCTTGAAGACATTGATTATGATAAATATTGATGACACATTGTCCCATCTTACTTCATGATGATGTTGATGTTACATGATCCTATATGGTGTATGATGATTGTTGACGTCTATCATGGTCTTGCTACCTCATTATTGAGGTCTTTGGTTTTGGTTATAAATGTCATATATGTCTCTTTATGTAAATGTCATGTAAAGACCCATGATGTAATAATTGTAATATTCATTCATGTTTGGACTATTGGGGTCAAGTCAATTATGTGTGAAATCCCATTTTGGGCATTTGCTGTAATGTTGAGTAAAAAATGTAACCCCACTATGTTGGGTGATTGATGTAAGCATGAATACTTGGTGATAGGAAAGTCCATATTTGGTTGAGTCATAGAGTCATGTACTTCTTTGTATATCTTTCAAAAGATTTAACATATGCTTAGGGGGAGCATGGTCAATATACAATGTTCATATTCAACCGATCAAATCTACAGTGCTCATCTCTATAAAGGGAGAGATAAGTCTTCATTCAACATTGGTACTCAATTTTCCCTTGATGTCAAAGGGGGAGAGTAGCTTGGTGTTTGAAGAAGAATTCTTTGAAAGAAGCTTGGTATGCTTAAAAATTTATTTGTAGGTATATAGGTGATGGTGACCAAACACCAAAGTGGTTACCATAAAGTCCAAAGGGGGAGATTGTTGGTGTTACTACTAAAGTGTTGTCCTTGATGAAAACCTAATTGATAAAGATGTCAACATAATGGTTATACAAATGCCATAGATAATACAAGCAAAGGAATATCAGTTCAGAGATAGAGGAATGATAAAGGTGAAGTTTGGGAAAGTATATGTGGGTCCTATGGATAAAGAGCGTGGTACATACACATGTATAGTGAAGCCAAGTCACGTACATATTGTGCACCATGGTAATTTGAATACCATGGGTATTTACCATGGTATTGGCCCATAGTAATGAACATGGCAACATATATTTTATGTCATCAAAGAATACCATTAACATTACTAAGGGATTGGTCTAAGGTATTGGCTAAGGCTTATACTATATAAGGAGATGGAGATGAAGTGTTAGAGTGTGCAAGTTTTGTGTTATCTATGAATGATTTGATCTAAAACAGGTATGCACCAAGGAGCAAGGAAAAGACACATATCTAAAAAATCTGAAGTATCGTATCATATGTGCTTGTTTAATTTGCTTGTTGAAAATATCTAACAGTGATAGATTTGTGGTAATAATGATATTTTGACATGAATATGACACAATAAGGGTTGTGAATTACATTTTTTGGTTGCAGCGAAGGCATGATTATGTGATTACAAATCTATACGCCAGTTTTCCTCTAAGAGGGCGCTAAAGTATGGTATCATATGTGCTTGTTTAATTTTCTTGTTGAAAATATCTAACTGTGATAGATCTATGGTGATCAAAATCCTCTGACATGAATATGAGATAGTAAGGGTTGTGAAGTATATTTTGTGGTTGCAGTGAATGCATTATTTAGTGATTACAGATATATATGTTGTTTTTCCTCTAAGAGGACACTTACATATGTGGATATGCTTTTGGGTAGTTGCATATACATTCTGCGAAAGTTCAGAATGTGTAAGCAGGTGTCAAACCCGAGAAGCACATACATACACGAATGTTCTTTGTAATAGTCACATAAACATGCTAGGGTTTGCAGTATGAGTTGATGATGATTGATATGTTTTGTTATGTTTGTTGTTGTCTGTTGATGAAGTCTATCTTATGATCATCTGTGTTTGAAAATACTGATTCGGTTGAGTTGATTATGAAATAGAAGTTGACTAAGTGATGATGCTACTATTTGGTGATTTGTATTGTCTTCAGTATCTGATTGAGTGATTGATTGAGTGGTACATTGATTTAGATTCAATTATCAATGTTTTGAGATCTATACATAGGTACTCTTAAGGAGAATCATGTACATACACGGGTATGACTCATAACAATAATGTATAGCTTCTGACATATGCTTGATTAGGGTTTTCAGTGAAATCAACGAGTTTTTGTGAAAAACAAAATATGGTCTGGTATTCTTATGAGTCATTATGCATATATATGATCTGATATGAATTGGTTTGCTCTTGTTGCATTGGTTTCTTGAGATTCATTGATTGGTTTGCTGATGTTATAGGGTTTTAGTTGGTTCAATGGTTGGATGATTTATTTAGTGATTGGTTTTAGAATTGTTATTTGATATTGGGCTTAAATTATGGAAGTGGGTCCAGTCTGAAAATATGATGAAAAGTTTCCTACAGGTTTGATGTTTTGAGTCAGGTGGATCTAGTATGAAATATTATGAAACATGGTCCACAAAGGTGTTGAGGGTTGGAGCCTTCAGTGAGGGATTTGTAGCATCCTTCCAATTGTAGCTAGTAAATTTGTTCATGGGGTTGGATCTCCCATCTGGTGGGTGTCGATAAACGAGATTAGAGGGTTGGAGCTCCCTTCAAGTGGGTGCTGGAAAACAATAGAAGGTTGTATCCTTCTATAGGTGGGTGCCTACATACTAGTATGAGTCTGTGCTAGTATAACATTATAATATGTTTTTCTTTATAATTAAATAATAATATAGAGACGACGACAACAATGGTTTTCTCCCACATTGGGTTTCCACCTAAAATCTCGGTGTCCTCATATGTTGTTGTTTTTCTTATGTGTGATGGTTTATTCTATTCTTACTATTCATGGTTAATGTTTAATTAATGTTTAATGAAGTAATGATGCACTGATTCAAGTTAAATAGATGAGGAAATAAACAAAAAGTTAGTTAAATGGGTATACATTATTTATCTTCATCATAGTCATGTACATATGCTGGTATACTTAATGACAATAGATTATAGAAATATGAATAAGAAATTGAAAGGTTTAAGTGAGTTTTAAAATACTAATCCCTCCCCCAGTATTTTTCCCAGGTTTTTCCATCCTTTATGAGGTTGTACTGGTTGACTCTCCATATGATGTTTGCATCCCACATGAACATATATGGATTTCCAAAGACCACTCCACATACATCAAGGGGAACTATTCTAGTTTTATGTCATCAATATAAGCAACATTAATAATGAATTTTATTTTACACCATTTGGTTAACTTCTTGTTTGCATCCTTATTTACCAATCCCAATGGATAAGGGCTTGGATGATCATGAAATTCCAACCCCAATTTATTGAACATCTTTGTTGTAATGATATTTTACTGTGATCCTGAGTCAAATAGAGCATCAATATTTGTCTTCTTGACTAATATCTTTATATGGAATATGTGGTATTTTCGTTCTCTTCCTATTGTTGAAGGATACTTAGATTCACCTCCTTCTCCATTGATGTACATAAAATATTCTCATTCATGTCTGAGTTTCTTTTCATCTGATTACTTGAATCTATGGTCATGATATTTTTATTCTTAGCATCTTTGTTTTTTTCTTCTGGTTGAGATTTAAATGCTACTTCCAACACTTTTCCTCTATATTATTCTCAATATTACAATGGTTGTAGTGGTTATTAGCATCTTTGCACTAATGTGTTCTGTCTATTCTCATTTTCACCCTTCCCCCTTTCCACTTCTTCTTACCCTCCTTGAAGCTACCTGGTGCTTTTTCTACTTTGGCCCACTTGATTTAATTTTCTTCTAGCCTATGCTCTCTAGGTATCATGCTTGTACATAAGTCTTGTCCACTGATTTAGGCTTAAACAACATCACTTTCTTCCAAAAATGATCTTTTCAACCCCCCAATACTTTAGGGGTACATCTGGCTTGTTTAGGGAGATACTCAACATTATGGCCATCTTTCTAAATTTTGTGGTTTACTCTAGTACACTCTACCCCAATGTTTGAATTAATGCCACCAGATCCACTAGTCCTCTATATACCCAATATGATAAAATCATGACTTTATGAGGGTTTTGAAATCCTCCCACTTAGTCACTAGAGGATCTCCCTCCAAACTAAAATTATATGTGTGTCTTTCCCATCACATTAGGGCATGACCTTCTAATTTCAGCTAAGAAAAAATAATATTTTATTCTTTCACTATATGATGGACACTAAAAATAAACTTCTAATTACTGCAACTAGTGATTTAACTACAAATTATCAATCTCACCTTGATATGACTTGATGTCAAACTTCGCTTCCATTTCGAAAAGGGATTACGAATGGTTCACGATGCTCGAACTTGGTTGATCTTTTTTGGGTTCTTTGTTAGACTTCCTCTTTGGTTCCTCCTTATCTTCCAATTTCCAATTTGATCCAACCTTACTAGTGAGAGCTTCCATGAGGAGGCTCATATTACAATTTATATCTATGATTTGTACTTGCAGTCGCACAAGGCTCTCTTCTAAAGGCTTTTTAAGGTTATTAAAATATTTTTCAGCCATGACTAAGGTTTTGTGACTTTTGGTTTAACTGATATGTATCCCTTGCAACTCCCCACAATATACCCAAAGGAACTTTCTCTAATACCAATATGATATTAGAAAACATGAAATCTACACTATGAGGGTTTATTTCCCCTTAGATTTATGGATATGTTAATTACTATTTATTGCATATGAATTGAAATTATAATTATGAAAAATTTGAGAAAAATAAAATAAATCTCACAAACCACAAATTAACAAAATGTATAGCTTGGGAAACCCTTTTGGGTGAAAACCTAGCTGGAAGGTAAGGTTGCTTTGCTCTCATTCTGTAAATGGAAATGGATAAACTACAAACAAGTGAGTCCTATGGCCTGTGGACTACATAAAAACTTTCCATTTTCTCTTTCCTTATCCACTTTTTGCTAATTTTCTCATCTATGGAACAAAATACATGAATAGAATGAAACCCATTTCCCCCCTAGTGACCGAGTTTCAACATAGCATGAAAACCTACTAGTGGTTAAGTTGACTCATCCAAATCTTAATTAGAGTTACAATGTGGAACCTTCTAGAGTCTTGTTCATCATGATCATATATCTATCCCATTTTCCATGAATATCCGAGGCTATCATGGTATCCTATCAAATATTGGTGGTCAAAGTAAGAAGGTCTACATCTGGATGACATAACTTTGCATACTGGCTCTAATTGAGGCAATTATTACACCATTGGCAAGTTAGCAATATGTAGAATAGTGATATGTGATGCGATACTTAAGTGGAAAATTTTACCCCCCAAAAATCTCTATTTGATGTGTCAAATTGCTTTTGGATGGTTTCAAACCCCAATTTTCCAAACTAGGAACCGCCAGTGAAAACGGTTCTATGAGTTGATTCCTCCATGTTTTCCAGTTTGAAAGCATCAATATGGATTACAAATACTATAATCATCCAGTCCTAATATTAAATAACATGTGCCACTACATTGAATGTGTTAGCGCTCAAATCTACCTTAGGCTGAAATAAGGTAAGACTCAAGGCTACATCAAACCATGGTTAGCCTCGTAGCTAGCCCTACGAGGACAAGAGAGGGCTCTCTCCGGGTCAATATCGGAAAAATACAATCAAAGAGGTCAAGATGACTGAATTTATGACTAATTTTAGGCTAGGTATGAAGTACAAGGACTTTGAAATTGATTTTTTGAGGTTTTGTTGAATTCAAGGGGAAGGCAATTTTGGGTAGGGGGATGAGGCACAGCTTTTTCAGAGGTCTACTTGGGGCAAGATAGGCGATTGTTTTGATTCCTTTAAAGTGATTGAATGGATAGATTTGAATGGTGAGAGGTTAAGGAGAGAAATAAACTTTCAAGGATTCTCCCTAAACAGATGAAAACATGGAAAATTAAACAAACTTAAAGGCAGAGCATAGAAAATCTATGGATTCTACCTTAACACTTCATTTGTTCAATTGCAGAAGATTAAAGAATGAAAGTGGTACACATACACAACTTACAAGTACTGAAAGAAACACACCATCAACACATAAAGCCACATGAATCCCAAATAGTGCTGCAAAACCCTGCTCTTTCCTTTGCCAAAAATGCAGATAAAATATGTACAAGAGTGTATCAAGCTATTCCCAAGAGTCCAACCTCTCCAACCCCTAAAAATGATTGAGAAATTACATAATATAGGCAAGAAAACCCATTCCCTTGCCTCTAGGGGTCGAGCTCATCATCCTAGGAGCTATTTCAACCAACTCTATACAAAGCACTACAATCTAGGTAGTCAAAACAACTTGCCTCTATAAGCTAGGAAACCAATTCATTCTTTAAATTTTCAACTTTTAGTGAATGAATCTTCTAGAATAAGTAACTAAGTATTAAAATAACATCATGTTTCATTAATTACATCAAGAGGAGTGAAAAAATCACATCACAAGTCAAAACTGGTCAAATTGGCTTCATTTGCTGAGTTGAGGATGAAAATTGTGCCAAAAAACCATGTGCGTCGCGCGCTTGAGCCCTGTGCGCCGCATGCCTTTCCACCTGTTTTTGGGGAACTTCCTGGCATCCAAATTGAGCTCAAGTTAGCGTGTTGGAAAGCCCTGGATGTCTGCTTTCTAACCCAAGTGGAATTTTCTAATTTGGTGTCAATTTGACCCTCCAAAAGTGCATTCCCCCGGAAGTACTTCCTGCTAGTGCAAAAAGTGGCAGAAAGGTGATTTTCATGATGTTTTCGAGCCTTTTGGTCACCCAGAAATTCATGAAATTCCTTGGAAATGGATAAGAATGTATAATTCATCATGAAAAATCCAAAACTACAAGCCATTTGGGATTTGGACCTCCCCATCTTATGGGTCACGCGCTGCGTGCTACACGTTGAGCCAAAAAACCTGTTTTGCAAGCCAAAAATTTCAAAATGACAAAATTTTTTCCGAATTTGCTCAAATTCAGAGTGAAGACTGCCTATCATGTGTTGTGCCCCGCCAATGAAGCCTCAGCCAAAATTTGGAGTGGATCGGGCTTTTTCCGTCGCTTTAGCGCTTTGCTCAAACGCCTCTTTAGGATCTTCATTTTCGCTTTGCAAACATGCATGCGAGCCCAATAGTGAGTTTTCATATGATGAAGCATGT
>APFE030635808.1:1276-17154 GCA_000404065.3 Pinus taeda
ATGGACCGATGTTGCCCCCAGATTTCCCAAAAAACGTCGTTTAGGGCCTCAAAACGGCTCCGGAAGTTCAGGACCCGAAAAACTGCTAAAAATAGTAAGTTGTGCTACAATTAAGGAAACTGAAAATGCTGAGAGAAACAATGATGGGGGTCCAGATGGACTTGGCAGGTGGCCACCAATATCCCCAGGATCACTTCCATTAGTAGGTTATTCCATTTGATGAAGTACTTAGTAATTGCTTGATTTATGGCCCTGCTTAATCATTGTTACTAGGATTGTTTCAGGATCTAGAATGATTTTACCTTCTTCATTAATTTTTGGTAAAATATTTTGGACTAGGATCTTGTCATTGACTACCTTTGTTAAGAAAGAAACGTGAACAAATGGATGTATACATGAAGATCGAGGAAAATCAAATTTGTAAGGCATACTTCCAATTCTCTGAAACACCTTTTAGGGCCATAATACCCCAGGTACTAATTTATTCTCTTTCTTTTGTTATTTGAGGGACATCTTTTATATGGTTGTAGTCTCAGAAATACTCGATGACTCACTTCATATTCCCTTTCACTGTGATATTGATTTACTTGTTGTTTCATTCTATTTTGTACTATAACCAAGTGTTTGTTCAATAGTTTGAGAACCTATTGTTGGTATTAGATGTGGTCCTCTATTGCTTGCACCTTTATAATCTCTTTCAAGGATAATGTGATATATGGAGGACATATCCATGATGAAGTATAGAAGGATGTGTTGTACCACCATTCTACCAAGGGAAACCACTTAACCCATTGTGTTTATTTATCAGATGCAAAGAAACATAGATATCATTATAAACATTTATTCAAAATCTCAATTTTCCTATTAGATTAAGGATGGAAAGTTGATTTGGTAGCCCATTAAGTACCCAAACAAAAAAATAATTTAGTACAAAAATTTCTAGTGGAAATTGGATCTCTGTCATCTACAATAACCTTTGGTATTTCATGTATAATTTAGACTATTTCCATGAATGCTTCTACTTCTTTACTTTCTTTAAAAATATGAGAAAGAGAGAAAAAATGGGCATACTTTTTCATTTGATCTTCCAATACCATAATAACACTCTTTCCTTCAGATTTGGGTAAATATATAATAAATTCCATTGAAAATTCTTCTCAATGTTGGTTTGGCATGGATAATAGTTCTAAAAGCCCTGAATTTTTCATTATTTCTCCCTTATTTGTTGGAATACGACACATTCAACAAAAACTTTTGCACATCTTCTTTAATACCTTCCCAATTTTTTTTCTTGATCCTATAGTATGTCTTCAAGAACCTGAATGTCCTCCTATAGGGGAGGTGTGTAATTCTAAAAGACCATATATTTGAGATAATAATTCTTATATAAGTATAAGTGATATTGAGACCACAAAAAATAATTCTTCCACATATTGTTTTTTAACTACATGGGGGTCCTCTTGTAGTTGTTGAATGATATTGCGTACATTTTCATCTCGGTTCCATTCTATGCTTGATTCTTCCACCAATTCATGTGATGGAATGGGAATAGCACATAGTAAACACTTTATGTCTTCCTCTTTCCTTGAGAGTGCATTTCACTACAACAAAACCTTGTGATTAACATCCCTTTTTGCTTCCTTTTTTGTGTCTAGAGCCCATTTTTGGTTCTATTTTCATCCATTGATCAAATATGGTGCAAAACTTGATGAAAAAAATTTCACCGAGTTTTGCACCAAGTCTTGCACCAAGTTTAGCACCAAGTGTTGCAATAGGTTTTGCATGAGGTTTTGCACCAAGTTTTGTGCTAGGTTTTGCATCAAGTTTAGCAACTAATTTTGTTTCACCTACTTTTTCATCCTCTATTGCATCCATTTTTCATGCCTACACTTGCAACACTTTTTTCATCATTTTTTTCATCCTCTTTTGCTTCGGTTTTTACATCCATTTTTGCATTCTTTTTTGCATCCCCCTTTTCAGCAAGTTTTGAATCGAGGTTTGTGCCTACTTTTGCATCTATTTTTTCATATTATTTTGTTGCATCCACTTTTGCATCTTATTTTTCATCCACATTTGTGTCTTCTATTGCATCCATTATTTTGTGCACTATTGCATCGACTTTTGTTGTGCTGCAATCTAGTCCTATTTTGACACCTACATTTGCACCAAATGTTGCTTCTAATTTTGCATCCATTTTTGCATCCCCATTGACATCTAAGTTTGAATTTAATTTTGCATCTATTTTTTCATCCTTTTTTGTATCCAATTTCACGTCAGGTTTTGCATCAAGTTTTGCATTTTGTTTTGCATCTACTTTTGCATCAACTTCTGTTGCATCCACTTTTGTATCCAAATTTGCATCCACTGTTGCATCCATGTTTACATCCAATTTTGAATCCATTTTTTCATCTCCTTTTTCATCAAAATTTGTTTCTTTTGCATCCAATTCCGCGTCCACATATCCATCCTCTTTTGCATCCAAATTTTCATCAAATATTGCATCTTTTTCTGCATCCACGTTTTTGTCAAGTTTATGAATCAAGTTTTGTGTCTTGTTTTGTATCTACTTTTGTATCTACTTCTTGTGCATCCATCTTTACATCCAATTTTGTGTCCACAATTTCACCCATGTTTGCGTCCACTTTTTCTTCCTTTTTTGTGTCTTTTTTTGCATCCAAGTTTGCATCATTTTTTTGTCTACTATTTCATCCACTTTTGCTTCCCATTTTGTTGTGCCACAGTTTGTGCCATGTTTTGCACCTACCATTGCACCCACATTTGATTCTACTTTTTCATCCACATTTGCATCCTATTTTGTGTCCAAGTTTGCATTGAATATTGTGTATGTTCTTCCATCCGCTTTTGTATCCAGTTTTATGTCAACTTTTGCATCAGGTTTTGCATCTCATTTTACATATACTTTTTCACCTACTTATATTGCATCCACTTTTGCATCTAATTTTGTGTCAATTTTTGCACCCATTTTTATATCCTTTCTTGCATCTAATTTTTCATCCAAGTCTACCTCATTTTTGCATCTAAGTTTATTTTCTTTTTTTTCATCTTTTGTTGCATCCACGTTTGTATCACCACAATTTGCGCCAAGTTCTGCAACTACAATGCACCCATGTTTGCTTCCAATTTTTGCATCTATGTTTGCATCTTATTTTATGTCCAAGTTTGTATTGACTATTACATATTTTTTTGCATCCACTTTTGTGTCGGGTTTTGTGTCTTGTTTTTCATATACTTCTATTAAATCCACTTTTGCAACCAATTTTACTTCAATTGTTGCACCCATTTTTTTGTCTTCTTTTGAATCCATTTTCCAACACTCATCAATTTTTTTGCATTGATGGTATTTCTTATGAAATTGAAAATTATGAACAAGTAATGATAATGCCAATAATCATTACGATGGGGATAATGAAGATGATGATGATGACATGAATGGTGATTATTACAATAATGACAATGATGATGATGACGACGACAATGATTATGATGATGACGAGATAATGACCTTAGAAAATATTCCCAATTTAAATGTTTTCAGTTTCATAATCATAATAATTATCTTTGGCATCATCATCCAAGTCATCATCACCTGATCATCATTATTATGATTGTCATCTAAATAATCGTCAACAATAATAATGGCATGAATGATGATTACGATGTCGATGATCATGATGTCCATGACGACGATGACAACAATAATGATAGAAATTACATTAATGATGATGATGGGGATGATGATAATGATAATGATGATGATAATGGTGGCGATGATGATGATCATCATCTCTCAAAAATATAGTTTTTATTCCTCATGCATATATCATATGTGTCCTAAACAACCCCTTTCTAACACTCATCACATTTTTTGGGTTGATGATATTTCCTACGACACTGATAATTATGAAAATTTGACGACAATGTTGATAATAATGATGATGACAATGATGCAGATGATGATGATGAAATGAATGGTGATTATGATGATAATTCTAATGATGACAATAGCAATAACAATGATGGTGATGTCGATGATGATAATGAAGATGATAACAATGATTATGATGATGCCAATGACCTTACAGTCTTATGGATTCATGAACTTACTAGTTTCAAGACCATATTTTGCATACGTATTACACACAATTTTTGTGTACCTCAATTTACACAAAAAATAATATTTATTTTGTAATACAATAGACAATAATCACTCTCTAGTTAGGGAAAACATGGCTTATTTATTGTCTTTTCCTACTCCCTTTAACATTTCATGGTCCTCGACATTTCTTTCTTACAAGTTTTCTTTTTTCTTCATGCTACAGGCTATACATCTCCTCTTGTTTGAAGAAAGGTGATTCTCCATTTGAATTTTTTATGTTTAACCAAAAAACCTTAGCTTATTTATGCTAGGCATATATGGTTTGATAACTTACTCATACTAGATGACTCATTTTGATCTCATATAGTTGTTGGAAATATATCATATGATATAACACATGTTATTATAACAACCTTCCCACATTCTATACATGATTAAGATGGCACATCACCCTTTTACCTTGGGCCATGGTTTTCATGGGACAAATGCACACACAAATTAAGGGTTGAATTTATACTATGATGTGTTTACTATGATATGTTTCTATGTTTTTATTTTAGGTCATAATATATTGTTGACACTTGATCCTCCAGGATTGGGAAAATATGGTGTAAATATGTAAATACAAAATAAGAAAATGAAGAGACCTTGGAATGTGAATCCCAAGGGTCTCTCTCCTATGTATATATATTAATGTTTTTCGGGTCCCCCTCCTATGTGTATATATTAATGTTATTCTTAATGTAAAATTTAAATATTCTAGAGTTACCATATAGCTGGCTTGACATGGTATTAGAGCATAAGTTTGTAGATACAGAATTTGGCATCCTTTTTCCTCTATAGCTCCTTTTCCATTAGTCTAACTTGTCCCTTTGCCATTCCTTTCCTTGGTAGAACCATTTTGTGCTATGGAAAATTTAAATTCATCTGCATTAACCTTAATAAATTCTCCTATTGTTTCCTGGCTAATGTTTATGTAGTCATTTTATGCATTGTACACACTATTTGAGGCCCTCCATCAGTTAATACACATTGTGCATGTCGTAACAAGGTTGCAAAAAAAAATTCATCACTCGGGTCCAGCTTGAAAGACCATGGTGGTACTATAACTAAACATATGTTTAGTTGTGTTTACTAATCCTTAAATTTATCTATGATTGTTTGTTGTTGTTGGCATTGGTGTTAAGAATTGGAATTGGCATTTTTATTGAGTGTTGCCGTTGTGAAGTTTGCTGAGTGTAATGCAAGTGTTGCAGATAACATAAGGCAATATCTAGTGAATATTTGAAGACTCCTTCGATATCAAAACTTCCTTCACCATGAATTGTTGTGTGATTTTCACCAATAATATATGTTGCATTTAATTGGATTATAATTAATAACTGGTCCATTCGTATACACAGTGATGGCCATTCCATAGTTTTATAAAATAATATAACGTTGAAAATATATGTAATATGTATAGTATTTTCATATTTGTGAATTGGAAGAACACATAGTTTATATTTTGATATTGTGAGAAGTAATGAAGAAGGAGAAGCCTCATCAAGGTATTGAATATTCATCTTTAGATGCATTGAATACTTGTTAGTGTATTGAGTTGATTTATTTTACATGAGAGTTGATTTACATCAAAGAGGTTATTTGAGAATGAGAGCCTACATATTTTTTGGGTTATTTTGATTAAAGCGAATTGGAGCTAAGATGAATGATGAGTCTCTACTATTTGTAGAGATATATTATATTTTTTACCAGAGAATATTGTTGCAAGTATTTTGACTATTCAGGGCCCAACTCATAATTTTTCAGAGATGCATTCACTCATCGCCATTGTTGGAGTGGTTCTCACTAGAAAAGAGAACTACCATGAATGGTCCAGAAAGATAAAACATACCCTCATTTTCAATGAATTATGGAAAGGATCATGTGAAGGAGAAGATGAAAATTTGCCTACAAAGGCCACATCAGACAAAGAGCTTGCCATATGGGATAACAAGAACAGCAAGGTTTGTCCTTTGATTGTTGCATTAGTAAATGAAGAGGTGAGTCGTCACATTGCACCAATTACGTCCAATTACTTTAATGCTTTAAAGAAGTTGAAAGACTTATATGAATCACGCTCAGAGTTTGAGGTAGTCCAACTAATGATCAAACTCTTCAATCTATAATTTAAATATGATGACCCCCTTTCCTTGACCTCTGAAATTAGAGCTATTATGCATGATGTAGAATCCATCAAAGTTAAAATGGATGTTCCTCTCACAATTTTTTTCAAGGCAATATATCATGACTGTTTCCCACATATTCTCTTAAATCATTACAAGCTAGTGGCTAGCTTAAAGAGATTACTTTTGACACTCCTATGGAGAAGTTTGTAGAAAGAAAGAATTCTTTTGGGAAGAGGAAGACAATTGCTCAATATTTCTAAAGAAGTTTGATGCCTTTCACAAAAAAGAGAAGAATCATAGACACAATTCTTCTAGAGGAATAGGTGACATAAGAAGACATGTAAAGAATAATAACAAAGGCAAGGGGACAAATATTACCAAGGAGGAAGACTTGGTCTTCATAGTATACACTGCAATAGAAATGGACATGATGCATCCACATACAAGCTCTCTTGGGATAGAATCAAGCAAGAAAAAAATGAAGAGAAAGGCAAAACACTAGATCCAGTGAAAGGTAAAGCACCTGATTCTGCTCATTATATTGTGGGACATTGCAATATTGGAGTAACGACAGACATGTTTAATAATTAATTTTCATCATGGAAAGATGCATGGTTTCTTCATATAGGTGAAACCTATCACATGACCTTTCAATTTTTATTTTTTTTTGAATATTTCAATGACAATGTAGATGGAACAGTCTACTTTGGAAAAAAAGTCAAAATTCAAGCCATCCAGAATAGGCACCATCATCCTCAAATTTCCTGGATTCCCTGAATTTGTTCTACATGATGTTCTCTACCTCCCATAGCTAAAAATAAACTTATTTCCCTTGGTTCACATTTGCTAGCAAGTAAACTCCATTCACATGTTTGATGGAAAATTTGAAGTGAGAAAACCATCAGACAACTCACTTGTCATGTTGGGAATAGAAGAAGAAATACTCTTGCAGCTGCAGGGAATGTTTAGTTATGCACATAAACATGCATACAACTCTTAGTATAATGAAGGTACATTTCCATATAGTCTTTTATGGCATGCAATATTTTGACATTTCAACTATGACAATCTTCATTTATTGAGGAGAAACGATGTTACTAGTTTTCCAACCATTCTAGGTAAACTTAAGCATTGTGATGCTTGTATCTTAGGAAAACATAACAAATAAAAATCTCATGATTCTATTTCTAGAGCACATAGAAAGATTGAATTGATTCATTCTAACTTGTGTGGACATAGTCCTATTCCTTCTGCAAACGGAAATAAATATATGATAACTACACTAGAATGTGTTGGGTATATCTATTGGAGAATAAATTTGAATCTTTTGAAACTTTCATGCATGGATTGAAAATGATACATAATATCATATTGGCTCTATTTGTATTGATAATGGAAAAGAATATACTTCAAATGAATTCGAAAACTATCTTCACTAGCATGGGATTCAACATCAAACAATTGTGCCTTATAATCCTCAATATAATGGTATAGGTGAAAGAATGAACATGAAAATATTAAATATGGTTTGTTCAATGACTCAAATATACACAGGTAGATGACTTGGTAAGTTTCTCATTATGTTTCATTATATTACAAATTATTTTTGTAAATGTTTGTATTTTAATAACTACACTAGAATGTGTTGGGTATATCTATTGGAGAATAAATTTGAAACTTTTGAAAATTTCATGCATGGATTGAAAATGATACATAATATCATATTGGCTC
The DNA here is from genome assembly GCA_000404065.3 of Pinus taeda. Classification (NCBI taxonomy): domain Eukaryota; kingdom Viridiplantae; phylum Streptophyta; class Pinopsida; order Pinales; family Pinaceae; genus Pinus; species Pinus taeda. The sequence continues at coordinate 9,293 of APFE030635808.1, forward strand.
TATTTGTATTGATAATGGAAAAGAATATACTTCAAATGAATTCGAAAACTATCTTCGCTAGCATGGGATTCAACATCAAACAATTGTGCCTTATAATCCTCAATAGAATGGTATAGGTGAAAGAATGAACATGAAAATATTAAATATGGTTTGTTCAATGACTCAAATATACACAGGTAGATGACTTGGTAAGTTTTTCATTATGTTTCATTATATTACAGATTATTTTTGTAAATGTTTGTATTTTAAATGCAAAAGAAAAACTATGTATTATCTTTTTATAGATATATTATACATACACAACAAATTGAGAGTAAGATAAGAAGAGAAGAAGTAGACATAAGATGTAAGTTTTAATTATAGTTTAGGGGTTAAGGGGTTTAAGGTTAAGGAATACAAGGTGTAAGGGGTCAAGGGTTAATATTTTAGCAATTTAATGGTGAATAATGACATATTAGGGTTAGTAGTTCAAGGGTTTATACCCATGATTTTGAGTAGAGGAATTTGTTGGATGGTATAACAAGGATTTCGGTAGGATTTTGGAGCATTTGTAGAATTCCAACAACTCTCATTGAAAATATTCATCACATTATTGTCCAAATATGGGAAGTAGAAATGATATGGAACTTCTTGTTAGACTATCAATATTTAATGAGATCCCCCTTTCATTTAGGTTATAATAGCTATGAGCACATTGTTAGAAATCTTGAGACTTTTTTTTATCATTTTAACTTAATATGGAAAAAAGGGTGCGAACATGCACTTTCAAGTAACGGGTCCTGGTTATACATGGTAGTGGTTGGTTGGTCCATATATGTACTAGTTGGGTTACCTTAGTCTCACCATTGTCTCAAATCTCTTCTATGTGCATTGTTGATTTAAGGGAACCAAACATCCACACATTCCTACACTTGTCTAACACCACCTTACCCATGGCATGCACTTTTTTCTCATATCCCTTTTTTGCTCGATGCATGTGTTCTACTCTTACTAGGGGATTAGTCTTTCATTTTTCTCATGGCCTGAATGATGCTCATAGTTTCTTTTTCATTCAACATAGGTCATCAAGAAAGTGGGCCTTTCCTTGGAAAACCAACCATGCATTATTTGTTAATGTGGGGTTCTTTCCTTAATGTAGTGGAATGAGACAATGACACCTTTTTTTCTGAGCACATGACCACCAAGTATATGCCCATTTGTTTGACATTCATGTACTTAAAAACATATTATATTTCCTTTTTTTATCTTGTGTGCTCAAAGATTGCATTTCCTCCACTCTATGGTTGATTCATTCATTTTATGCATTTACTTGTTGAATGCTCACTATAATTTCCTCTTACTTTGATATTCAATCCATGACATTTATTCTTGTTTAACTATGATGACTTTTGGGGACCTTCATTTAGCTTTTTGATCCTCCTCTGTGGCCTTCTTTGAACTAAAAAATGCATAATGGGAGCTTAAATCAATGACATAGTTAGCCACTTCTGCTTTGACAAACATGCATGTTCAACAATTATGGAGCTCATAACATTTAATTAGACTACGTAACTTACTTGTTCATATTGCATTATATCTCACGTTGCTCTCTAATTTTTCAACCACAAGCCACCTACTTATTGTTAAGGAATAGCCATAAGAAATGAACTCTTTTCCCAATGGGATAATTAATTTATGCCTCTTGTTGTCATCTTCTACTTAGTTCTTGTCTTCCCCTTGCTTAGGAACCTAATAATCTAGGTACTCAACGACCTCCTCACCCACTAAGCACATACTTTCTGTACTTCGTGAGTAAGGGCACTAAATGCATAACCTTTACTTCATGCTTTATACTTATCACTTTCCTCTATTTTCTTTACAACACTTTCTTTGGCCTCACACCTTTGTCTATGATTTACTTGAACCTAGGGGATTTCACCATAAATATGGGGGCAAAGAACTCATTCATTTTTATTTTTCATTAAGGATTTTAACATCACAAGAATTTGATACCACTATAGGGTCCATTGACATTAACAAAGTCAAAGGTCATTGTGAATTCCTTTTTTTTTTATGTATTGTTATTGGGGAAAGATGAATGGACAACGAATTTTGTTGAAATTAGGGCTATAAAATGCAGGAGACAGATTCAAACACTAACACATCATCCTATTCAATAAATGGATCAACAATGCTTATTTCATCTCTGCATTAGTTTGCAATATATTACATATAATGGAGTATCTCAACCACATCTTTCATCCTATTGTGCATTTCATTTCATATTGACAAAATAATTCTAGTGAAGTATAGTATCACTATGAAAGAAAGATGAATTATCAAGCAAAGGGAATTAAAGGTAATAAATTTTCCGAAATGTAGACCTAGTGAGCAAAGCTACTTTACTTGGTGAATATGCTCAATGACAAGATGAAGCATTGTGCTTAGAGAAGATCAAGGAAAAGGCATATACTTAGCATCAAGCATAAGAATTAGTGAAGAGTGTAGGGACAAGCAAAAAAATGAGTAAAGGACTTCCCACTCTACAAAGGAAAGGGCTCATTGAGTACAGGTCTAGTTACATGATGTCCCTATGTTAGACCTTGAAGAAGACATATGAGGTGTTCAATTGGAGTTCCTGAAAAGTAGTTTACAAATCTAGAGCAAATGAATAACTTAACCACCACATAGAAGAGAATGGATTGCCATGCAAGGAGAACATTAAGCTCATTGTATTTGATAATACTCATACATAAGGAAATATAAGTCACACATTCAATCCATTCATTCATCATAGGTTAGAATAACCTAGTCCACTCACACTTGAAAATAAAATAATGAGCCTATAGTTACACACATCAAACACAATAGTGGAAAAGTAATAAGAAATAAATTATAGATAAAAGTTGAATTAACCCAACACTAATAAACTCATAGCATAATGACATGTTAATGCCAACACCATTAATTTATCTTCATTTCTAACATCAGAAATCATACTAGCCATACTAAGATGATATTACATTATTTTAGGAGGTCATATGATTTTCTATTCATTTTTAACAACACTAAAAACCATACTAAAATGAAATTAAATAGTTTTAGTAGGTCACATAAACCATGCCAAATTTGTGAGTCCATAAATTAATACAAAAAATTCCGAGGTTGATCAGGGATCAATATTTTAGCTAAAAAATGAAAGTGCTCATAATTTCTTCATACTTGAATGACTGGATAGAGTTCATCACCAGGATCCAATGTCGTGAACAGTTCAAAAAACCGACATAGTATGCAAATGTTATAGCTTCTGAAAATTTGGTTAAAAAAAGAGTCAAAGTCAAAGTTTGACTACAGTTGACCGAATGCCCAGTCAGCATGCAAAGAATATTCTCCAATTTCAACCAGTGATACTATGACAAGTGTCAACTTTAGATTCGCCAATTTGACTGAGGAAAGGTGAAATTACTAATTGGCCTTTAAGATTGAATTTGATTTTTTTTTTTTTTTATTAATTATATTTTATAAATTTTATTATGTTATATTATATAATTTTTTTAATTGTATATTATAATATAAAATATTATATATTTAATATATCAATTCCACATCGCATATATAAACCATTACAAATTTCCAAACGAATATGCAAATGCACATTTTTATGTAATGGTATAGTTTCAAAGTTTTAAACTAACGGGGGCGAAATATATTTTAGAGTAGATTTTTATGTAATGGTATAGTTTCAAAGTTTTAAACTAATGGGTGTGAAATATATTTTATATATGCAAATGCACATTTTTATGTAATGGTATAGTTTCAAAGTTTTAAACTAACGGGTGCGAAATATATTTTAGAGCAGATTTTTATGTAATGGTATAGTTTCAAAGTTTTAAACTAATGGGTGTGAAATATATTTTATATTGCAAAATTAAATAGGAGTGGAGCGAGGGGGAATGGAACCAATGACCTCCCCTACCCCACTCTAAAGCAATGCTAATGAGCCACAAATCATACATTGGCATGGAGGGCACGCACACTATATTAAAGCCATAAATGATAGCTGACAGGAAGAGGAGGGAACCAACCCCATGGGGCCAGCCCCCTCTCCATGCAACCTCTAACACATGACCGAGGGCCAATCATTAAGCGTGATTAGCGCCATTAATGAGGTTTAGCATTAATTAACCTGAGTTTAAGATGGCAGCAATTTTGGAAGCCAACCAAATTAGGAAGAAACTGCCAGTTTTGGTGGACTTAACTGGAGTCTCTCCAGATTTAGCAGAGGTTTTTTAGGAAAAAATTGTTTTGCCATAACTGAGGCAATTCTTAGCCAATTTAGAAAACGAATAGTCATTTTTGGCTAATTCACATGTTAGGAACTCATTGGAGTAGGTTGCAGAGGCATAAGAGGTCATCTACAAGTTTTTTAGGTCACTTGAAGATTTTTGAAGCCTAGGGCCACCAGGGGTTGGAGGCCATTCCTAGAGTAGTTGGTAACCAAATTGAGTAAAAAAATAGTAATTTCTAATAGATTTGAATATTTTAAACTCATTGGAATAGGTTTCAAGAGAATTAGATGCATGTAACATCAATTTGAGGACTATTGAAGCTAATACAAAGGCCCACATTATGAAGCTGGACCAAGGAGATGTAGCCCAAGAGGGGTGAACTCATTCAACAAAAAATTGTGTATTGAGATTTGTTATTTTCACTTGCTGTATTTTTATGTGCTTTTGTTTAGCGATTTAAATTCATGCTTTTAAGTTCATGTAAAACACTAAATTTCACCAAGTTAGATGAATTGACAATCACATGCTCATGGATAAACTCTTTAGGGATAAGAAAACCAAAACAAAGAAAATATTATATCTGAAAATGATACTAGCACAACATTAACTAGAAATCAATTTCAGATCAAGTTGGTATCATAGCTCAAGGTTTCTCGCTTGATTTTCTTGAAGGGTTTAATAGTCACAATTGTTGTTATGATTACAAGGTTGAAGTTGCAGAGAGGAGAAGGGAAGCTACATATAGCTAGTCCTGAGATTAGGACAAGAAGGAAGAAGGATGAGAAAGCACCATCCTCAACCAAAGGACCAATCAAGGTAGCACCTGAATCACCTCAAGTTCCATCTCCATCAGTTGAGATTGAAGAGGCACAGATTGCACAAGAGGTTGAAGTGATTGAAGAGGTACAATTAGTTCAAATTTCTGAGCCTGAAGCCATAGCCATTATGTCTGGAGAAAGACAGCATGAAGGTCCCTCTTCAGAAGAGGAAGAATTCAAGAAATCTTTCTATACTTTGACTGAGATGGTTAAAGTCCTCTATGAAGAGAGGATAACTAGAATGGTTGGAGAGAATTCTAAACCTCCACATGGAGAAGGAAGCTCAGAGGACAAGAAAGATGAGAAGAAGGATTCCAAAGGGAATGGTGGAAATCCATCTCCATCTCCACCATCCTCATCATGTTCCTCATCATCTTCACCATCTCACACAAAATCATCTTCCACTACCACCACTGCCCATACTCATTCAAAAATCCCGAAAGGAAAAAATCCATTACTAGAATTGGACATAAAATTCGAACTTCTCATGTACAATGGAGAAGTGAATGCAAAAAAGTTAGACAATTGGATTCGATAGTTGGAGGTATACTACAGAATTCATAACCTTAAAGAAGACAACATGAAGATCCAATTGGCTTTATTGAGGCTAGAAGGAGCTGCACTAGTTTTGTGGGAGGAAAATACACAAGAGGAAATGTGAATCCATGGTAAGATTTCCATTTCTTGGGTTGAATTCATTTCTTCCATTAAAATATAGTTTTATCCTTCAGCTTATATGAAAAAGCGATTATGAGTTGGCAGAATTTTAGGAAACTAAAAGGCCAAACTATCCAAGGCTACACTTAGGAGTTTAGGAAGAGGGCTTTATTGTTGGGAGTAAACTTGAATTCAGAAGACAAACTCTTGAAATATATTGGAGGTTTACGTTCCTATTTGCAACATACTATGCTTATGTTTAACCCAAGCAACTTAGATGAAGTATGTGAGCAAGCCACACATCTTGAGGCAAGGGGAAAATAAAACATAGAGGAGAAAGGTGAAAGTGAGGGTAAGGAAAAAGAGAAGGGAGGAAAATGGAAGGGAAATAAGAATGCAAGTATCAAAAAGGAGAAGTAAAAACTCACATGCAAAAATTGTTCAAAGGCTGGCCATGATGAAGACCATTGTTGGCAACTTCATCCAGAATTAAAACCAGACAGATTGAAAGCTAAAGAGAAGGGAAAAACTGTTGCTATAGTTGAAAAAGACTTAGGGTCAGATTTAGGACATGAGACAAAAATTACTTCTATGGGTTTGAAAAGTCAACATGTTGAAAGCACTAGTTCCTCAAATAGTCCCACCAACACTCCAAAGGAAGACAAAAGGGAAGAGTTGTTCACTGTTAGAGTAATCTCAAATCATACCAAGATAGATGTACTCTTTGATAGTGGATCACAAGCAAACCTGATTCAAGAAGACTTAGTTAAAAAGCTTAAACTTGAAAATATACCACATCATAAACCATACCCTTTAGGTTGGATAGTTAAGGATGCCAATTTATAGGTTTCAAGGAAATGCATTTTTAGATTTGCTATTACTGCAGAATTTGTTGATGAAGTCAAGTTAGATGTGGTTCCACTTGACATTTCTGGAATTATCTTGGGAAGTCCATATTTGTATGATAGGAAAGTGGTGTGTCATTGCTATGAGAACAAATATCATTTTCTTAAAGATGGGGTGAAGTATATTGTGAGATCTCATCGAAAGAAACTGAGCATTTCTTTAGTTAATGCAGGGCAAATGAAGAGGTTAGTGAATGCAAGTCAGAACTTGACATTGCTGATGATCAAACAAAGAGATGTTTTTAATCATACTTTTCATAAATATGCTTGTATTTGTAGTGAGTTGTTTCAGAATGATTATAGGTTGCCTTTGAAAGAAGGTGAAAAACATTTGCAGCAACCAACATTGGTGTTGAGTAGTTTTGAAAACAAGGTGCCAGTGTAAGAAGTTACAAAGGTCAAAGAGAATAGGACAAAGAAACTTCGCAAAGAAGGCATGGGTTTCACAAATGTTCATTGCTGGTTTCCAAAAGGCACATTACAAATGTGAAGAAGCTTGGGCAAGAGTCGACTCAAGTACAAGGCAAAAGCAGCTAAAAATCACCATAAAGACAAAGTGCAAGGTGAGAAATATTCCAAGTTTCCTTTGATTGTTGACCAAGGTAGGAACAAGTTGTTTTCTGTAAAATTAGATTGTTGTTATGCAAATTTAGAAATTTTGCAGCATGACAGTGTCAAAGACAACAATAGATGGCCATCGAAATCAAGGAAAAATTTGACTTTTTATGAAAATCTCCAAATGATTAAATTGGGAAAATTTCAATGGATAAAGACTGCAAGGACGAGGGAATAGTCCCCTCATCAACATAGTCAATGATCAAGAGAGCTTTTGGGGTCCAAAAGGCTTTTAGTGGAGAGGAATGATCAGGGATTTGTATTTTAGCTAAAAAATGAAAGTGTTCAGAATTGCTTCAGACCTAAATGATCAGATAGAGTTCATCACCAGGATTCCAATGCTGTGAACGGTTCGAAAAACTGACATCATATGAAAAAGTTAGAGCTTCTGAAATTTGGTAAAAAAAAGTCAAAGTCAAAGTCAAAGTTTGACTAGGGTTGACTGGATTCCTAGTTAGCATGCAGAGAATATTCTCCAGTTTTAGTCAGTGACATTGTGGCAAGTGTCATCATTAGATTCGCCAGTTTAGCTGAGGGAAGGTGAAATTGCCTAATTGGCCTTTAAGGTGGAATTTGATTTTTCTTAATTTTTATATAAA
>APFE030635808.1:17174-38359 GCA_000404065.3 Pinus taeda
TTCACTCCAAATCCTCTAATATAAACCATTACAAATTTCCAAACAAATATGCAAATGCACATTTTTATGTAATGGTATAGTTTCAAAGTTTTAAACTAACAATTGTGAAATATATTTTATATGGAAAAATTAAATAAAAGTGGAGGGAGGGGGAATGGAACCCATGACCTTCCCTACCCCATTCCAAAGCAATTCCAACGAGGCACAAAGCATACATTGGTATGGAGGGCACACATACTATATTAAAGCCATAAATGTTAGCTGACGGGGAGAGGAGGGAGCCAGAGCCCACAGGGGCAACCCCTCTCCATGTGACCTCTAACACGTGACTAAGGGCTAACCATTAAGCACGATTAGTGCCATTAAACAAGTTTAGCATTAATTAACTTGAGTTTAAGATGTCGGCAGTTTTGGAGGCTCTCCAAATTAGGCGAAAACTTCCAGTTTTGCGGACTTAAATGGAGTCTCTCCAAATTTAGTATAGGTTTTCTAGGAAAAATTGGTTTTCCCATAATTGAGGCAACTCTCAACCCAATTTTGAAAGTGAAGAGTCATTTTTGGCTAATTGGCATGCTAGGAACTTATTGGAGTAGGTTATAGAGGCAGAAGAGATCATGTATAGTTGTTTTTGGTTACTTGATGATTTTTGAAGCCTAGGGCCACCAGTTGTTGGAGGCCATTCCTCGAGAAACTGGTAACCAAATTGAGTAAACAAATAGTCATTTATGATATATTTGAATGTTTTAAACTCATTGGAATAGGTTCCAAGAGCATTGGATGCATGTAACAACAATTTTAGCACTATTGAAGCTAATACAAAGGCTCAGACTATGAAGCTGGACCAAGGAGATGTAGCCCAGGAGCGGGGAACTCCTTCAACAAAAAATTGTGTATTGAGCTCTGTTATTTGAGATTGTTGTATTTTTATATGCTTTTGTTCATCCATTTAAATTCATGCTTTTAAGTTCATGCAAAACACTAAATTTCCCCAAGTTAGATGTGTTGACAATCACATGCTCATGGATAAACTCTTTATGGATAAGAAAATCAAAGCAATGAAAAATTTATATCTAGAAATGGTACTAGCACAACATTAACTAGCAATCAATTTCAGATCAGAGGTAGTGGAAGAATGGTGGACTACCACAACTTTATTCAACCCGCAATGAGAAATTCTTATAAGCCCCTTACTAATTCTACCAGGAATTAAAATTTGAACTAACTCAATTTCACTTTGAAGTTGTGCCACTCACAAATTTTTAATGGTTCCTACATTTTTTTGTACCTTAATAATCACTCTACAAGCTTATAATCAAGGTTGTTTAGTTAATATTTTAGTCAAATTTCACTACATCTCTTCCTAGAATTTGTAGTACCTTAATAATCACTCCACAAAATTTCAAACACAGTTGTTTAATCACTCTATGAACTTATAATCAAGGTTGTTTTCCCAATATTTTAGTCAATTTTTTCTACAACTCATCCTAAAATTTGTTGTACCTTAATAATCACTCCACAAACTTTCAAACAAGGTTGTTTAGTCAATCTCTTAGTGAAATTTGTTTAATATGGGGAAAGGAATTTTGCGGGAAATGTAGGTTTGAAAGACCAGGCATCGAGAACATGATATTTTATTATTATGAAGATGAGCATCATCATCATTCTCATGCGGGTCGCTACCATCTGCAACAAGTATGAAAAGTGTGACATTGACAAATGGAGAATCAGATCTTCGACAACAATTCTTTGTCAGGATTTATACCATTGTTGAGTCTAACATTGAGGCTGAAAAGGAGGTTAGTAAAACCTACATTTTTCCGTGCTCAAATTTTAAAATGTCGTGAGAAACCGCTAAATTTTGTGGTTTTTTTGGTATAAGAAAGTTGACGATGTGGTGAAGTAGAAGAAAAGGGCAATAGTCATGACCCTGAATGCTGAAATTCAACACACCAAGGAAAATTGCACAAAGAGATTTGATGTTGCAGAATTTGGCTTAGAAAAAGGTGAGAATCAACTATTCTTAATTTTATCAAAGTCCTTTTTAGGGCTTTCTCATGATTTTGTAGATTTTCTCTTCAATTTCTCGATATTCTAAGGATGTAGTAGCCTTTTAATTTCAATGTTGAATGTCGTAGTTCCAGGCAGCCTGGATTCAAAGAATTTTGGGACCTAGGATAAAGTGGTATTCCTTTATTCAAATTCCATTTTCTTGTATGACCAATGGCTTACCAATCGGCTAGAATCTTCGTCATGAAGCTTAGATATAGCTAGTTAGAAGCTAGACTAAATGGAGTCTTAATAGACTGTAATGATACACATTGTTTTGATTATAATATATGCAATTTATTAGATCAAATGAATTTGACATTTTAGGGTGGCTTTACCAGGGAAGAATGAGTGTGTATTCCCAATTCTGGCATGAATATGGGCCATTAAATAAGATAGGGGCATACATTTAAACTAAATGTCTTACCCTTTTACTACCCAAGTTAAACCCGCAATGGTATAGCTCCACAAGTTTTTACTTTTGAACCATCAAAGCTAGGGGCTCAAACATAAATTCTTGCTATTAGGAACCCTCACACTCACTATCGATTGGATGTCCTACAATTTTAAAATGATACTAGCATATTGGAAATTGCCAGTTTCTATAGTAGCAATTAAAAGTCCAATTAAATAAGGAATAACAAAATAAAATAAAAAATATTTTCTTGTCCTAATCAATATACTTTCCTGTTGCTTTGCTACTAATGGATTTTAGCCAAGGTTAACATTTGACACCGACAGCTGAAACCTATAACACACCTCATTTCACAGTTTGATATATAGTTTCTATAAATAATCTTTATTCACGTGAAAGGTTGTTTACTCAAGGAGTATTCTCAAGCTAGAAGGGGTTATCTGCTAGATTATCAATCTTTGAACAACACCTTTGTTGTTCCCTGACACATAGTCAATTTCCTTACACAATATTTTTCAAGAACCCATGCCCTTGAAGCCTAAATAGTTCAAATGTGATATTTGTGTCCAAAAGGTGTAATCTAAGTTGTGTAATTCATTTCATTGGTTTCACTGTCGAAGATTTCAGCCTAGTTTGCAAATCTACCCAATATTAGAGAGTAGTTACTATGTCCCCAAGCTACTTGTAATATGAGATGGAATCCTCTAACATCATCTTCAAAAATAAATGAAAGTTCAAATGTCCGAGGTTTCAGACACTATACCCAGAAAATGATCAAATCTATGCAATTTCAAAAGGCAACTAATCATTTTTTTCATGGAGTCCTTTAAACTATTGTGAAGTTTCAACCTAGTCCAAGAACAATGCAAAATATGAACCTTTTTAGTTTCACAAAAAAATCTCAATTTTATATATTTCGGTGACCAAAGCCTAAGAGACATACCTATATATCCCTTTCATGGGATATAGACTTGGGTTATATAGTAATTCAATGATAGAGGGAACTAGTTCCCTTCTAAACATAGTCCTCAGTTGGAGTTAGATTTTATTGATCAGAGCACCAACTCATGGCCACAAGATCAAACCCACATTGTTTCCCATTCACTAAATTTAAACAAATATGGATGCACATTTTAGATGGAACTATTAGAGCTTGATGACTAATGTAATGTAATCCCATTACAACATTGTTACTTGCATAGAATAGAAAAAAATAAAACCTGCATCTGTGCAACCACACCTCAGTTTCACAAATTTAGGTTCTTTAGAACCAACATTGTTTATTTGAATACTTATTCAACTATCTACAAACTATTAATTGTATAAAACAATTGTAGCAACTATTGGGTGTGGAACAATGTAACTTTACTGCATGAGATTCAATGAAGAACAATGTACATAAGTTATAAATTTAAGGTTGATCTAAGAGGAATACATGCATTGAGGAGAAATTGCTTAAATCCATCCGAACTCCCTTAAGTTTTCCACCATGCCAAATAGAAACTCAAGCAATTATATTCAAAATAACCTTGTTAAACCATTCTCCTTTTACTCTCTATTGTATTGGGAACCAAAAGTATAATATGTATATCCATATCCCCAATGAAATATTCTTTTGGTGCCAACAACCTTATCACAACAATGGACATATTTCATGCTTAATTTAATATCTGTTGATGCATTTGTAGGCCTTGGGTGAGAATTCACCCATATCTACAATGGCCAACATACCTCTAGTGCTCTTGGTCTATTAACCAAAAATACAAGGTTATTTGTATTTATCTAAGTATACACTCAAGCTTAGGCTAGAGTTGGAGGAGACTCATTACAAATATTGGTTGTGCAAGCAAGAAGTGCACCCAATTCTACCTCAAGAGGGTTTTTGTCGAGGTGTGGGTAGCCATGCCCATGTAACACTGATTAAATTCAGATCTCACAACTAGACAAACTACTTCAAAATCAAAGAGTAAACATTCTAAAATATATCCTCCTCCTTTTCTGGTTGGGTATACCTATGGTTGATAAATATCCTTGGATTTCAATTTAAGATATATGAACTTTAAGACCCCAAGCTTTGTTAGAGTTGTTTTAGGAAATATTACAAGAGTCAAATGTGAGAAAAATGAAAAATGGAAAAGCAAGAAGAACAACCAATATTAATGAAATCTCCAATATCATAAATTAAATTCAAATAACACTTTTCCCATAGGAAAACAAATAATATTATCTCTTAAGGTATTGTGGCTCCTTCACTACATTGCAAAATATTAATGGTGCAAATTTCAATTGCCAATCAACATGAGGGTGTATCTATCTTTTTCATCTCACTTGTTCAAAATAAAAATTATCTAGAATTGACCAATAGTGCCATCATCTATTAGTGTTAAAATTGTAAAATAACCCCTAACTTTGTTGTATCATTTGACTGCAAAAGAAGGTACCTCCAAAAATCATGCTTCACAATGGCTCTTAGACAAACAAGATAGCCTCATATCAGTTGAGTAACCAATTTATAATAAATTACTAACTCTATTTTGAAGTGGAGGTCTAGTTTTTCAAATCTATAGTGATTCATGGCTTTAGCATATGTTATACTTGGGAGAGGAATACGAAATTCAATATATTTAATCTCCATTCTATTGTACACCACCTCGTATACCAAGGTTCAAGTTGTGGGAAGATCTGACACTAGCAGAATATTCAAAAGTAGAGGAATATGAACATGGCATGGCCTTTGATGTAGATCAAACATATCTTAAGTTAAGAAAACACTATATTGTTACCCAGATCAATGCTTCGGATATTATTTCCGATGGAAACCCAATGTTAGCAAATAAATATGAAGAAGATCTTGGTGTTTTTTGGGACTACATTTGGAGGAAGCTTTAGCTTCAACACTTTGTGCAATTTTAGTTTCTATAGGGGTACCTTTTTCCAATTCAAATGGAAATAATGGACACCTTCATAGGGGTACCTTTGGTCTCATTACCAAGAAAATTTATAGATGGTAAGGAAGTTTGTTTCACTAACAATTTTCCGTTTGGAGAAAATAGGTATGTGCACCACATTATGTCGTGGTTCGTCAAGGTTGCATTGATAGATTCCTATGTAGAGTAGATGTTGGAGATATTGCAAATGTTGTGTAATATCATGGAGAAGGGATATCTATATAGATATAGGGTTTTCACTAAATTTTTGGCACACCGTTGCAATCCTTCATTTGAATTCTAGATAAGACATTAAAGCTACTAAAAAAAATATTCAGGGCTACCCTTTTCTCTATGATTATAATTATATGTAACAAGCTAGAAGACATTTCAAGCGAAATATTTAGAGTAGACTTGATCTAATCACGAGTTCATCAATTTTTCCTATCCACGATGACATGTTAGCAATTATTTCCTTTGCTTTCTATTATATGGATTATTACTTGGAGGTATATTGATCACTACTTTGGCATCAACAACGATTATGGGTCTTACTTGGAAAACACATATAAGAATCCTTTGACAAAAAATAAATCAAAGCTAAAATTGTGATGAAAGTGCCTTGCATAATACTTGAAGAATTGCATTTCCAAGACATGGAAACACAAATAATATGATGAGATGGATTTGATGTTGATATTGTCGAAAGTTATCATTTGAAATCACAGGTGAGAGAAACAATACATAAATTCCATGGTTGCAAGATTTCATAATAGAAGCCTTATGCTTCTTCCTAAAATTTATGCTCTAAAACAATGGCGGTCCTCTTTAAGGGCATTTTATATGGGTTAATTTATGCTTGTAAGATATTTGTGTGACCACCATCACTACTATGGAATCCCTTGGCATTCATTTTGAGATTATCTATTGCTCATGGAGTTGTAGCACTAACATAGTACAACCCCCACTATAACCAATATGGCAATATACAACCTTTCAACCTCCACAATCTAGCCAACCTAGATTGCCTACAATGGGTAACGCAACTGCACCTATCCCTCCATACTATGGTACCTCATGAAGTGATTTTTGATGACATGACGACCAAATACTCTCCACCTCAGTTCAAAGATCTAATACAGGGCTATTCAACCAAAACCTGTGCATGCTTGTTTTCTTATCATAACTCTAGAAAATACTCAATAAACATGTTCAAGCCTCCAAACATGTTTTGACGTCAATGACATTGGTGGGCTAAGTGTTATATATTGTTGGAAAGCTCTTGGAGAGGGTCATCCAACCAAAACCTTTGCATTCTTGTTTGATCAACATAATTGCAACAAATCCTCAATAAACTCAATGTCAAAACATCTTTTAGCCTCCAAAAATCCTTTTACATTAATTATATTATTGGTCAACGAAAATTTCTCTACTTGTGCAAATTAGATTAAATACACAACCCTCAACTTTAATTTTATGCTATTTAACACATGAAATTTCTCATTTGATTATTCCTCAATTGATGCAGTTATTTATGTGTTTCTAGTGTAAGGTCTCTCTAAACATATTGGTCTAGCATAGTTCTCTGTTGTTTCAAATGCCATGCATGATGTCCGGTTCATAATTGATTTCATGTTTGAATATGTTGTCTAGAATGTTTAAATGGGTTGTGGATTCTTGTGAGGATTAAATTTTTATGAATTTTGATTATATACAACACTCAAATTTTCATTTGGTTAAGACTTTCACAAACAAGAAGGCATAAGAAGTATTAAACACAACAAATGTGTTATAACTATTGGTACATATGGTGGATAAGTGGTTCATAATAATGGCATAATCAATGATTTTTGAGTTTTTCTCTTCGCTGCCATAACAATTCTCACAAATTTTTGATCATCAAATGGTGTTATAACTAATGCATGGTTGTTGTTTAACATTTCAATTTTTGGAAATTTTTATGAAAAACAATCCATTTCATATTTGGAATCATTACAATATTTGATACTGAACCAACATTGACTAATTGGCATTGGCTCAAGCATCACTAATTTTGTAGTATGTACCTTTCACTTGGTTAATGAGACTATTGGGTTTTGAATGCCTTCATAGTTTTCTTTGCTCTCATTCTACTACATCATGAGCCAAATTTGACATCTTGGACTTGCGATGTTGAGCACTCTGTGATATTGAACTTTAAGGGAGGTTTTCTTATTCCTTGTGTGAGTTGACTGGATTAAATCTTGTCAATCTAAGCAAAAAAACAAATCACCATATATAATTGTTTAGTCTTAGACTAACATAGGGATTCCCCTCCATGATAGGGTAGCTTAGTTTCCTTAGTCTAAAGTCTAGGGTAAGGCTTTACTGTTGGGGTTAAGACTTTTCTTCCTAGGGTAGAGTTGGGAAGGTAATAAGAACCATTGGTTGACTAGGGATACAGTTTTGGTAGAGAACTAGTGGTACCTTGATGTATTCCAATGATATGATAACATATTTTTCATAGGGTACCCTTAGAGGGTTCATATGACATGTATGATGGTGTGATACGAATTTATCTAAGGAGTGATTTTCCTAGTACATAGGGTTCTATTTCACATGAGAATGACACGTTCCTAGGGTTGATATCATTATATTGTCATGCTTATCTTATTACCCCTTTCCTATGATTCTAGAGGTGATTATTGTTAGCACATCTAATGTGGATACACCCACCTAATGAGAGTTCCCTAGCTCATGGTTCTATATTTGTTGTTTATTTCATATTATTATAGCATGTACCTTATTCCAAATGATAAACTCCCATTGTGCATGCATGCTCATGTTAATTTGACTACATAAGAAACAATTTAACCACACTTTCACAAATGGAGGCCTCTCTTCGTGAGTTTTTGAGTTTTTGACTTGGTTTCTTATTGAATGTGGATTATTTGAGCATGAATTGAGCTATTTTTGTGGAGCACTTGCCTCCTTGGAAAATATGTTGAGGCTCACATCCTGTATATTATTATTTTACACATGAGATGTGGTCATCAACCTTTTCCTTGGAGGTTTTTAAGACCTTATTGACTAAGAACATGGGTATGCCCTTATTTTATTACCTTTTGACATATTCTTCCTTGGATCCACCTCTTAACCCACATTTTGATGAGTTTCACACATGAGAGGGGTACATATTTCTTTTGATGCCACATGTGCTACTCTCCCCCTCTTTTTGCATGATTTTGAAGGGTTCTTAGAGGAGATTGAGGGGTGGTCATCATAATTTACCTTTTATCTCATGCTTGTGGAGGTTAGGACACTCAAAGACTAGATGTTTTATCTATTCCTGGCATGTCTAACCACATACCTATTGGAGTGCTCCTCTCTAGGGTTATTTTATTCATTTGTTAAATATGTTTGACATCGTCTTGCAACGAGATTAAGGAAACACCCTCTTTCCTTGAGCTCTTATTGCTTGGAGATTGTATATGTTGCATTATTCCACCTATTTTATTCATTTATTTGACTTGTTCTCTTAAGTTGGTCAGAGGATAATGATATTTTATGTTTTCATGGGATAGAACTAGGGTATTTCTAGAGATATTATTATTTTATTATCGAAGTTGTTGAGCTTAGACTCTATATATTTGAGGCTCATCCATTTGTAATGGTTTTTGTAAATTCCTGTAATTTTTGGGAGAGCATGTTGCTCTAAGGTCTTGTGAATTAATGGAATAAAATGGTGCTTTCTTCTTCATGTGAGGTGAATTATCATGGATGTTAATTGTTGGATTTTCATGTTAGATTTGTGATATTCAAAGTTACCTCTCAAGGTGAAGGTGAAGGACTTATCAACCACAATAGAAGTTGATTATGTGATAATTCCTCTCTCTTATTATTTTATTATTTTGCTATGTAAATGATCTATTGCATGTGATATCTCTAAGTTCTTGTTTTTCTTATTTATTTCTGATGTAATACATTTATGGTAACTTAAAAGTGGACATTTTTAGTCCCTTTCCTCTTTCATTTCGAGTAGGAATTTCCATCCACCTTAGGGTTTTCGTAGCAAGAAATTTCGTGTTGTTATAGACCCTAAAATTGTGTTTAGTAGCCTCTCAGGAGCCCATCTAACCCCATATAGCCAATCTGGAAAATATACACCAATCCTCCCCTTTCAACTATCCAAAAAGCATATTAAAACCATATTTTATTTTCTCTTTTATAACCTGAAATTTTATAGTAGAAAAACATTCATTTTAGAACCCATTTACCCATTTTTAATTATTCTTAAAAATATGTTTGCAAATCTATAATTTCTAGCTCCATATTTGATCTCAAATTTGATATTAGCTTTCAGTATGTTGAAAGTTACATGTTTAAATTTGGAAAATCAATTGCACACCTAAACCATAGAAACAAATTTATGCCAAATCCTCAAGCATCATATTCCATCATCATTTATTTCGACTTAGATTGCCTAAGGGTTTGGACTTAGATTTACTTAGGGATTCTCCCCTTGATTTAAAGGATAGCTAACCTGAATCTAGAAATAGACCTACTGAAGTGATAGTGGTTAGCATATCTATGTCACTCATAGGGTTTCATGTATGGTTGGGGATTTTACATTTGAGTGAGAAAATTGGGGATAATATGTTGTATTATGGAAATAAATATCTCAGTTTGAAACCACCAAACTTGATCAAGAAATGGTACCTGTAACCTATATTGCTTTTTCAATGTTGCTTTGTTTCCATGTTTGCCACTAGATATTAACCATGGAGGACAAAATCTCCCTCATGTCTACTAAATGTCTAATAAATATATAATGTGCTGCAAATATGGTTTTTCCAACCTTTAGCTATTGAATTTTCGAAACTTCCTTATACCTATCTTGTGCATTTTGGTGGTTAGTGATAAAAATATAAACTTCTATTTCTTCTTCACATACTTTTTCCATCCATTCAACTTCAACAACAATGGATTTAAAAATAAGAATTATCTATGATAATTTATACAATGTTTCAAGGCCCCACAATCTCAATTTCTTTTGAAATATTTCCAACAATTCATTTAGTGTTCTTATTCTCCCCTAAAGAATATATCTCTCTCAATAAGTATAGTCCTAAAGAAGACACTACAATAATTTTTACCAATGGCCTATCTGCGGTATCAGTCCAACCATCAAAGATAATAGAGACACCATTTCCACTTGAACTAGAACAAACATGTTCCAACTCTTTCTCCATAATCAGTTTCTCCTTCCCTAGAAGGGAAGTGAACCCTTTCTCAATTCTTGACACCTTAGCACCTTGTAACCCCTAGAGGCCTCATTTACTTCCCTGAGCATGTCTTGTGAATATGGAGATCACACCACATTGAAGGGTATTCCACATGCAAATATGGCTTTTGCAACTCTATTTTCCATCTTATCCCTCCCTCCCATGTGAAATTTTTTAGCAAAGGTTCCAAGGTTTTGTCTCTTGCAAGCTTCTTCAACAATTAAGGGAACTACATTTCCCTTTTTTTGGAGTGGCAGTTGTTTGGAACTCCTCCTTTTTGCCTTGCCTAAATCTGCAACATCTTGATCTACTTGAAATCCATATACATCCTTTCAAGTGAAATTATTACAATGATGAACTCCATTACTTTCATTTATAGCTCTATAAAATTTATTTTTCACTTGTTACAATTCCACAGGTAGTTGGCATCACTATTCTTTTCTTTCTCCTCAATCTTGGTCACATACTTCCACAATGAAGAATCAACAAAGTATGTTTGTTATTTTTGTTTATTTTTAGGATGGTCATTTCTTCCTCTCCCTCCACCACGAACTCCATGCCAAAACTGAACTAATTGAAGCCATTTTTGGTGTTGATGAAACAATGAATACATGCTACAACTATGCATTGCAAAGGGACTAGTTGACAACAATTTTTTTTGTGAGCCTTCAAAGGTTTTAATGTTGACTCTAAAGTTCTTGTCATGGGAAAAGATATGATTATTTACAATCTCGAAGGAGGAGATTTTCTCGAATTATATATTCAAGTATTAGTTAGAACGATATCCACTAGGAATCATAAATTAGGGTTTGTTGAATAGTTGTCTCTTGAAAATAAATTATGGCACCTTGTGAAACAACTACATGAAGCCTTACATATAATGCTCAAACAGAAGAATAAAGTGTTGATTTCAATTTCCATGAAATTCATAGAGGAAGAGAATAAAGGGAAAGAAATTAATGTTGTGATCATGTTCCTCCCATGTTCAAGCATATATGAAATTTTTGCAATAGCTACAAATTACAATAGATGTGAGGCAGCATCGAACTGCTTTCTAGAGGTGCATGAAGTCTCCATTATTGTTGAAGCATCAATAAAAAGAATATTTTCACTTCCATAGCCTCCCAGACCTTCCCAACTAATATTTGAATCCTTATAACATCCATGGAATTCATCACCTTCTTAGTTGAGTCTTGTCATGATACAGTCCTGAATTTAATAAGAAAGAATCCAACCTAAAAAAATATAGTTCCTCCCAAAATGTGTTGCATGACCAAATCATGCACTTCTCTAGGGTTTAATGACCACAAAATCACCTTGAATACATACAAACAAACCCATCAAAATAGGCAAGTCTGAGGCAACAACTTATCATGTTCCATTGCTGGCCCCTCCATCGAATTTGCTTAACAATGAAATTCTTGTTTTCAAACTAGTAACCCAACTTTTGGCCTTCATTAGGTAGGCCTATTTACCTGAAAATGTATTTCTTTTTTGGCTCCACTTATTTTCTATAACCAAAAACTATAGAAAAACTTGAGCTAATTTCAAAATGCGCCAAAACTCCTCAACAAAGTCCCAAACTTGGCCCATGTCTTGTGTGATGTATTTGTCTTTTACAACATAAGGCTTCAACTAAGACTTGTCCAACACTTGGATCTTGTCAGGATTATCTATTTACAGCCACCTTGTGGGTTGTTAAGGAAGTATGCATGGTTGTAACTCCTCCATGTCTCTCCACTCCATGGTTTTGGAGAGACAAAATTCAAATGAAGAGGGTGTATTATCATTGAAACTTGAGAACACTTTCGAAGAGTTTCCATGATATATTTCAAACATCCTAAGTTAGTATTAGTTGGAATTGTCTATGAAAATGAGATGTTAGTTCCTTTTTTTTTTGTTAATTCCCTTATCTAACATTAGCTTTCTCACGTTGACTACATCATCCCATAGAAGTAGCATAGATGTTTGACAATGTCAAAATCATCCTGATGATGGATTCCCGTTGGGATTTGAAACATAGACCGAAAAATGGTTTTTACTATGGGTTCTCCGATTTCTAAGTTACAAAATGTTACATATGCTCCATTAAAATGTCTCGAGTGGCCGAGGAGGCCAACCATGCATGCATGATGCTCCACTCTAGGATTCACCTCAAACTTTCTACAAATTCAATTGAAATGATGCTATCCTTCATCTGCTAGTCCTACATGGTCATAGGTAGATAAAATAACAATGAAGGTAATATGGCCTACCTTAATGCCTGCTTCTTGTATTTCATAAAAGAGTGTTAGGGCATCTTCCTCATTTCCATGCATTTGATACCCACACTACAGAGCTACTAATCAGCACACGAAGGAAAAATAATAGCTATGGTAATAGAGTTAGGCTTCACTTCTACAACTTACATTTAACTTAATATTTCCAAGGATTCAACACTATGACCAAATTGAGTATATCTCACAATGACTACACTCCATGTAAATAATTTGGATTCATTCCTGTCATTTTGAGGTTGATAAAATAGCCTTGGTACCTCATCATAATATCCATTCAATGCATAACAAGAAATTACTGCATTCCATGAACTCAAATCCCTCTTTGGCATATTAACAAACACTTCATATGCATCATCCATTTTTTTGTTGTTGCAGTGATGCTAATTCTACACTAGAAGAAAGGGCATTGATATTAATGACTGAATTGGATTTCGCTCTAGCTAGCTGCATTTTAGAAAATATCCCACTACACCATTGTTGTGGCCGTTTGAATCATACTTGGATATCATCCCACTCCAAGTTATTACACTGGGTTTTGACCTTCCTAGATGCATTTCATTAAGTAACTTTCCTACCTCTTCACAATTTCTAATTTCGAAATATACAGTAGTCATGGTGTTCCATGTGATTGTGGATTTCCCTCCTTCCTCTTTTCATTGCTCCATTTGAAATGAAAAGAAACATTTAATTTATAATATTTGCGAATATAAATTGTTCACTTGGACATAACAAACAAAGAACTCTCATTCGTATCACCAACAATGGTACTTGTATAGTAATTCTTTTCCCCCTATTCCATAATCCAACCCTTGTGCAGGAAGGAAACAAAAAAAATTATATCTTTGAGAAGTGAATCATGTGCTTTCATTCATAATAATAGCCCAAGGGTTTGTGCAAGAAGCCAAACAGTAAATAACCCATCTTCATTTGATCTTAATGGTTTGCTTTCATACTACATTTTTCTTGAGTGTCTATATGAGTTGGAATGTTTATGATTCTTGTCAGTATCATGCTTGTGTATTCTCCCCCTACTTTAATCATCTTCACATACATCATCAGATTTGTCATGCTATGATTTGGTTCTTTTATGGTGATTTTTTTGATGAAGATTGTATGTTACAATAATTGGTTCATGCCCATCCCTTCAAATTTCATTAAGAAGCAAGATTGATGACCTCAAATTTCCTGGAACATATTAGTATACCTAAGATAGTTGTGTAGGAGTGCTCATCATGCATAAATCCTTCCTCTCATTTGGCCAATTTAAATAAATTCAAGGCTAAGCCTAGATCCTGCAGTGATTTTAGAACTTGATTTTCTTGATAAACATTCAACGTCACATTCAAATGGCTAAAGCTTCTATAGTAGCAGGTTTCCAATACATCTACCTCAAAATCTTACACACCTGCTCCACTAAACTTCCATTTGAAGGAAGACATGTAGGTTGAGGTGCAATTCCTTTTAATTTCTTACTTCCTCAGGCATTAATTTTATTGATGCCTCTTTTGAAACTTTCAAGTGGTCCAAAATTGTTCCCATGTGTGAAAATATTCCTAGGATGACTTTGTGCTATTACATTACTTGAATGGTATTTTATACTTTGTGAATCAATTTTATGACCTATATCAATAGCAAGAAGATGAAGTTGGTTGTGAAACAAATGGACATTCATATGGTAGAAGTTCATTGCCTTGTCGTTCATTTCTTCTAGATAAATTTACATAATCTAGTTGGGAAACATGTCCATTGGTTGTTGAACAATATCCCTTGGAATTTATAAGATTTGAAGGATTTCGACTAAAGGACTAGTGTGCCTGTCTATTAACACCAGCTGAGAACTTTGGTCTTAATTGTGTTGCATATTTCCTAGATCAGGGAAATGGAATATGCTCCTCACATACCATAGATGCCACTGTTTGTGTTTCTAACAAAATATTTGGTATTCCAATTACATTTCTTTTTTCAGCCTTTAAGATACAAAATCTCACTTGGATGAATGATTTTATGATATAGGCTTTTGTCTGAAAGCACCAGAGTTTGGGCTAGGACTATCCAATTTAACATTGTTGCTATAGTACTTTGCTTTATGAGAATCTCTTAACATAGAATTGTTCAACTACCTTAAGACCACCTCAAAATAAATCATCAAAAACTGCAGTTGAAAGAGAGATCCCCTACAATTGCATTAAATCAACGTTCAAAGATCCCAAATTCTTCTTAATGGCTTGTACATCATTTTCAATTTGAAATACCCACATCTTTAGGGAGCCTAATCCTTGATACAACATTTTACTTCATTCTCAAATGTGGTCAAGTGACCCTTTTTCGTCATACAACAATATTTTTCATTCATCCACTTCCTTTAATATTTTTCTTACATTTTGAATAACAATAGGGACATTATTATAAATGGACATGAGTCTTTTACCCATGTCCATGCTTCCATCCTTTGATTTGAGCTCACCATTATTGCAAATATTAGTTCATGTGTGCATATTCATGTATGGACTTGAACAAATGATTTCAATAAGCACCATGCTTGTTAATATGTATTATATGAATGATAATATGGGGGATGCACACCTAGTCTTTGATAGAATATGTAATCTTGAACCATTGTTTATGGAATTCCATAATAAGAGGGTTTGATAAAAAACTGAATCCCCTAAAGAAGTTGTCACACTAAAAGATATATTCATGATCCAAAATGAATCCTAAAAACCCTCTAAATATTCAAAATAAAAAACTATCGCAAAAGGATGGACTTTTAGAAATGGAGTATTACACTATCGGGCCTGAAAAACATGAAGAAATGGCAAAAAACAGAGTCATCGAAGGCTTGGATAGTGATGCATAGGAGTCGTCGGATCTGGCCAATCAACGGTCCAGATATGATTAGCATATCACAATTGGCTAAGGTAGGTAGAGGCTATTGGAGGCTACCACATAAATGTTGCGACAACAATTAGTGCGGGTCAACAAGGACTGTTGATCAAGCATGCAGATCAACGACCCAAGTTAACTTGCAATATCATGTCGGCAAAACACAAGGGAGTGCTTATCAACGGTCTGAGGACTATGTGATATGCGATTGCGATATAATCATATCGCAATATCACATCGGAGTAATACAAAGGATCGAGGATGATACAAAGGTGACTTGAGATAGCTGAACCCAATGGGGTTATGGGTGATATTTGATATGTTTTGAGATCCGGAAACAAGTTTTTTCTATGTATTTCACATTTTCGTTAAATAAACGAAAATTGCCCGATGTGATATATATCTGGACCTGATGAAACTTATAGATGAGAATATATAACATTTCAAGTCCAATATGAGCCATTTTGTTGGGATTTTATTTGTATTTAGGATGTTTAACAATAAACCCAAATACAAGGGAATTCGCACCTATACGACTTGTGATAGAAATTTAAAGGTAGACTCGATGGAAAATAGGGCGGAATTAATGATTTTTGAAGTTTGATAAACGACAGATTGACGGATTTTCTCGTGTTTTAGAGTATTTCTTTGTGTAAACAGAGAACAACCATTTTTTGGATTTCAAAGGCACCAATAGTCCATTCCGTTACAAAATAGGTGTCCACCATCCCTGAAATGTTTAGCAATGATTCCTTAACACTTAGAGGGGGAATTGAGCGAACAGAGGCTGGAAGCCAGAGAGCCTAGAAGAGGAAACAAATAAACAACGTTGATTGACTTAAAATCCATAGAATGACAGAGACAGGGGAGGTAGTGCTGAGACAGAGCAAAGACAGAGACAAAGAGTGAGAGAGAGAGTCTGTGCACTTAGAGAGGCTTGAGGGATTGAAGCAAACTCATGTTGTTTTGTATCTATTGTGTTGAGACTCAATTTGAGCTCACATTTTGTAAAAATCTGCTCTTGAAAACATAATAGAGAGGTCACCACTGAAGGCTGGACCAGGAGACGTAGCCCAAGAGTTTTGGGTGAACTCCATATTAAATTTGTTGTGTTATGTGTGTTGTCTATTATGTTTCTATAACTGCTCATTGTCTATATTATTCGCAATCTTATCGATTCGTTGCACTAAGTAATATAGGCAAATCCATGCACATGAGTCTTTAATACCTTAAAAGTAATCTAAGATCTCATTTTCAGATCAAGCGGTATCAGAGCTTAGGTTTGCTAAGGTTAGACAAGCTTATGCTGGATTGTTGAATGCTAACTAGGTCAAAGCTCAAACTAGGAGAAGGAGAACTTGTTGAGGCTAACCTAGAGATTGGAAGAGTCTATTCTTAGAGGAGAATGGCTGGAGAAGTCCCATTGAAATTAGAATCTCAGTTCATGGATGGTTTCATGACCATGAGAGCCATGGTGGAAGAGACGTATCGAGAATTCAACAAGGGTCGAGGTGAAAGCACTTCAACACCCAAACAAGAAAAGGGAGTAGAAGAACCTTCTCTAGATGCCCCATAGGGAAAAGGGAAAGGGAAAAATCTTCCTCCATCATCTCCTCCACCATCACCTCCATCATCCTTATCTCCTAGCCCTGAAAAGAAAAACAAGAAAACATCTTTGATTAAATTAGATGTAAAATTTGATTTGCCAATATATGATGGATAATTAAATGTAGAGAGATAAGTAATTGGATTAGATAGATTAATGTATATTGCAGGGTGCAAAACATCGATTCAGAAAGGATAAAGATCTAGCTGGCTAGCCTTTGCCTTGGAGGAACTGCCCTAGTGTGGTGGGAAGGTAGGACACAAGCTAATTTGAAGAAGCATGGTAAAATTATTTCTACCTGGAATAAATTTATTTCTACCATTAAAAAAAAATTCTATTTACGATCTTATATGCAGCAAGAAATGATGAGTTGGCAAACTCTTTGCCAATTAAAGCGGCAAAGTGTACAAATCTATACCCATGAATTTAGAAAAAGAGCCTTAACTCTAGGCATTTCTCTAGACTCACCTGAAACTTTGTTGAAGTATATAGGTGGTCTGCATAGGTATTTGAGACACACCATTCTCATGTTGAACCCCACTATCCTAGATGATGTATCAGTTCAGGCTACACATCTAGAGGCTAGAGGCAAGAATGTGAACCCAGAGATTGGGGATCATCAAAACCCTCTGCAAGCAAGAACAAGGAAAAGAAGAAGCTGAAATGGAAAGAGAGGAAGGCAAATGTTGTACAGAAAGGTAAACCTTCATGCTCTCACTGCAAGAAGGATGGGCACAATGATGAACACTACTGGTCTTTGCATCCAGAGCTGAAACCCAAGAATTTTGGTGGTAAGAAGAAGAAGACTACTACTGCTATTCAGAAAGACTTCGGGTCGGACTCAGGTGATGAAACAACAGTCACAACTATAGGTATAAAAGGTAAAAATTATGTAGCAGATACAAGTAATTCTGCACAATCTATTGATAATGAAGATAATGAGAGGAAAATACATGAGATTTTTCATATTAGAGTTATTTCCAAGCATCAAAATATTGATACTTTATTTGATAGTGGATCACAAGTAAACTTGATTTTTGAGGCAATTGTAAAGAAGTTGGGATTACTATCAACATCTAACAAGAAGCCATATCCATTAAGTTGGGTATGTGATAAAGCAAAGCTACAAGTGACTAGACAATGTAAACTTAGGTTTGCTATTGGGTCAACATTTGTAGATGAGGATGAGTTAGATATAGTTCCCTTGGATGTATGTGGTATTGTTTTAAGAAGTCCTTACTTGTATGATAGAAAAGCCATTTTCTATAGAGCTGAAAATGAGTATCAACTCACTAAAGATAGAATAGAATATATTGTAAGAGCTCATAAACTCAAAAATAATTACTGTCATAAACTCAATGCAGATGAAAAGAATTGTAAATTCATGCAAACAATTTCTACTAATGGTTGTAAAGGAAAAGAACCTTGATAAAACAAATGTATTTGAGGGTTGCGATGCTAAACAGAAAGATGTTTTAGTTAAAGTTGTTTCAGAATATGATATCCTATTTCAAGAACCTAAAGGTATGCCACCCAAAAGGGAAATAGTACATGATATTCATTTGTAGCAAGATGCTCCATTGCCTAACATCGGAATGTACAGGCTATCCACTTTAGAGAATGAAGAGATCAAGAAGTAGGTATAGGAGCTGCCCAAAAAAGGGTTCATAAGACCAAACACATCGCCATGCGGATCTCCATTTGTGTTGGTGAGGAAGAAAGATGGTCCATGGAGGATGTGCATTGATTATAGAGCACTGAATAAAATAACGATCAAGAATCATTATCCTCTTCCTTGCATTGATGTTCTATTAGATTAGTTAAAAGAACTAGTTTACTTTTCCAAGTTGGACTTGCATAGTGGCTATCATCAGGTTAAAGTAGCAGAACAAGATGCATGGAAGACTACTTTCAAAACAAAGCAAGGGTTGTATGAATGGTTGGTTATGCCTTTTGGCTTAACTAATGCTCCTCCCCCTTTCATGAGAGTTATGGATGATGTACTCGGACCTTTTATTGATGATTTTGTAATTGTATATTTAGATGACATTCTTGTTTTTAGTAAAACATGGGAAGAACATTTGAAGCATGTAAAGCAGGCTTTAGATGTTTTGAAAAGAGAAAATCTCTATGTGAAGTTATCAAAATGTGAATTTGTAAAAACATCTTTAAATTATTTGGGTCATATTTTAGGAGGGGGTGAATTGAAGATAGATCCCTCTAAGGTTGAAGTCATTGTGAACTGGCATAAACCCAAATTTGCTACAGAAGTTATGAGTTTCCTAGGAGCAGCACAATATTGGAGAAAGTTTATTGCTAGCTTTTCATTAGTTGCAGCTCCCTTACATGCTTTAACATGACTGAACAAGGTGTTTTAGTGGGGAGGCAAACAACAGAAATCCTTCAACAATTTAAAAGAAAAAATTAGTACAACACCAGTACTAGCAATGCCAAATATTCAACGACCATTGAGATTGAAATAAATGCCAATGACTATGCCATGGGAGCAGTGTTGATGCAATATGGTAAACCCATATGCTATCATTCTGAGACATTTAATTTTGCAGTAGTTAATTATCCCACATATGATAAAGAATTGTATGCATTAGTACAGAGTGTGAAAAGTGGAAACATTACCTAATGGGCAAAGAAACAATTATACATACAGATCATCAACCACTTCAATATTTGCACTCACAAACTAAATTGCAGTAATCAAGACACTATAGGTGGATGGGTTTTCTACAACAGTTTCATCTTGTCATCAGATATAAGAAGGGCATACACAATAAAGTTGTAGAAAACCCATCCACCTATAGTGTCTTGATTACTATACTTAAGCATAACTCAATAATGCATGAAAGCTACATTGAACAATATGCTCAAGATGTATATTTTAAAGATGTATATGCAATGTTAAGTCATGGAAAACAAGTAGAAGAATTGGATTATTATGTTAAGGACCAACTCTTGTATCATTTGGGAAAGTTATGCATTCCACAAACTGAAAGAGTTAACATAATCCAAGAAGCACATACTTCTCTTATATCAGGTCATTTTGGTGTAAGTAAGACAATTGCACAGCTATAAAGGTTTGTTATTGGCCAAGAATGCATGAAACAATTTCTAGATATATTAAAGGGTGTACTATGTGTGCTAAAAACAAGCCTAGCAATAGAAAATTAGGCTTGCACACTCCACTTCCAGTTCCTTCTCATCCTTGGGAAAGTGTTTCCATGGACTTTGTTGGGGGATTGCCAAAATCTAGAAAAGGTCATGACTATTTATATGTTATTGTGGACAGGTTCAGTTGTGTATTTTGATACCTTGTAACAAGTAGATTACAGTTGAACAAATAGTGAAGTTGTTCTTTCAGCATGTTTTGGTTCATTTTGGGTTACCCACTTCCATTGTATCTGATCGAGATTCCAGATTTGTTGGGAAGTTTTGGTCAAGTGTGTGGGAATTGATGGATACCAGACTGAAGAAGAGCACAACCTTTCATCCACAAACAGATGGCCAAAGAGAGGTAGTCAACAAGAGACTGATCTAGTTGCTCAAGGGCTATTGCAGCAAGCATCCAAAGCTTTGAGATGAACATTTGCGTTATGTGCAACATGCTTACAACTATGCTAAGTACTCTTCTACACAGAGATCTCCTTTTGAGACTTGTTTTGGTTTTACACCAAAGTCTCCCTTGGATTTTGTCTTTGGAAAAGACATAGCAGTTGATGGACACAGTGATGTGGAAAAAGAAACCAAGTT
>APFE030635808.1:46777-66479 GCA_000404065.3 Pinus taeda
CAAGTTGATTTTTTATGTTTTTGGAGGAGTTTTTGGCTAGAGATCCCATTTTGAGCTTATAGTTCCCGTTTCAAAATTTACATTGTTTTATAACAAACGAAATGTCATTCATGTGGCCAATACCATGCAATAAAAAGAAAATCCTCTTCACTATTAACTATTGATGATTCTAATATTCAACCAAGTGCAAGCTCTACAAAGTTATAGAAGCATAAGCTTGTCAATGTGCAATATGTACTGAGGCATTTGTAGCTTCATGACATATTCAAAGAAACATTGAGCAACAATATTATTCCATTTGAAGGGACTATGATGGAAAACTTGTTTCGAGTTGTAACTAAAAGGATCACTTCCCAAGTAAATTTTGATTTAGCAATGCTTGATTTACGTGCCATAAACGTTATCTTTCAATGTTGAATGAACTAAAATATTTTCCCTATGAATTCAAATTGTGACCACCCTTTAAAAGGCATAGGCTGATATTTATATGAGGGATATTTATCACATGAGTGTGTAACCATGCTAAGAACCAGTAAATAGACAATCAATTCTTGATACGTATGTGTAGCATTAGGATCTTGGAATGTTGACTAATGGTTCAATTTCAGTGATGCATATGGATCGTAACACAAAAAGATATAGGTGTAGCTAATGTCTGTCTCTTCAGAGGCCAAGTGTTACAACCATACTTAATATAGATTCTCTGTTTACGTATTTGAACTAGGTGATTCACATCTTGTCCTTAATGCTTGTCTCAGGTTCCTTAGAGGTTGATTTCTAAAGGTTACTATGATGGTTTGTTGCCTTAAAGGCTTTGCGTATGAAACAAAACCTAGGTTTTCATTGCAAGCATCATTATCAATTTCCATATATTCATATATGTGACGAGAATTTATTGATCATGATACCTTAGTAATAGGATCAATACCATGAACTGTGCATTTGGAAATCTGGTGGATTAGACATAAATCTATGTACATAAATAAAATTTTTCACTTATTACAATTAATTGTTCTAACTAGTAGAGGAGTCTACAAGTTAAAACCCTTCTACAATTAGCACATGTAAAACCAACATACGAGCTGAATTTGCAGGGTTTATTTGAGCCTGTAGCAACCATTGCATCAATGTTATAGTTTCTCATTATCCCATATGAGCCGTAAAAATGGGAGGCCCACAACATGAAGCCACAAAGGGGTTGTATCATTAACAAAATTGATTGATTAAAATTTGTAATGGGAATAAAAACACTCTCTCAATATCCATATGGATGTATAAATATTTTCACTCTAGAAACAAATTGAAATTCACTTAGGTTATAGAGTACTCATGAAATCATATAGATTGCATTGTAAGCTTCGAGAATCTCTCTGCTATAATCATGTATGAGGGTTGTTAGTATGTGATACACCCTCTATGTATTTAACATAGTCATCACCATATGACTTACAACATCAACAGTTATGGGGTGGGGATTCATCTCCATAATTTACACTTCTTGTCCTTCAAAGAATGGTGTTACAAAATGAGTACTCCAAGTGTAAACTAAAACCTACTCAAAATAGAAACATGCCAAGACCATGATATATCATCATCAATGTTGAACCTAGAGCAAAAACAACAACAACAACAACAATAATAATATTAATTTAGGAGGGGATGTTACAGGTACAATAAAAGATATTCAATAATTGTTTTTGTTGTTATCTTTTGATATCTCTGTCATGGAGCTATAATAAGATTCACAACCCATTTTTAAATAGTTGTGTACTCTACAATTATGATCTACCACTTCATATGTGGCGTGATCTAAGATTTAGCATGGTGACCTCTTTAATGCAGGGTTGGCCTATTGTGTTGCTGGTGACCTGCATTTCCATGGACATATTTTCTTGAATATCTTACAACTTCTCTAGGTTGATACTATTGTATCATGTAAACTATTCGAGATTGATGATAACTTGAATTAGTTTCCAATTTATTGTAGAAGTTGAGATTGATTGCTTGCCTTTCAATTACAAATGGCATGATGGTTTTCATATTTATTCTTAACCTAGTAATGATAACCCGAAGAATGGTGATGAAGTCTTGTTGTGAGTCCATTGTGTAGAATGTTCACAATATGTGATTAAGAAGATTATGCACTTTCAAATTACAATTTTAATTTAACTAAAGCTTCTAGTAACTTTTAATTTACCAATGGTGCATGGAAATTATAACAAATATTCACAATAGAATATGAAGAACAATTGGGTACCTACTTCATATGCATTAAAAATTGCTTCTATTACTTAATGTGAATTACAACTGTAATCTTCACTAGGTCTCCAATATATCTTAAACTAATTTTTCATTTTATTTTTTAGTACTATTATATGTTATTATACCCTACCTCATTCTATGGTTAACATTGTCACCAAAATATGCATTGCGTTATGGAATTAATACTAACATGTAATATTGGTTTTTTCTCAAGAATGCTATAGGTAATGACCTCGAAGATGATGATTTGGACTATGTTGAACGTGCATCAGACATAAGAGATGATAATGATGATGATGATGGTGATATCATTGGTGATGATGATGATGATAGTGATAACATTGGTGATGATGATTATGATGATGATAGTGTTGAAGATTATGATGTGGATGAAACTGATCAGGATGGTCACGATAATGATCATGTTAATGATCATGAGGATGGTCTTGACTATGATCTTGGTGGTGCTAGTTAGTTATATCTTGATGATCATGGAAATTCCTATTTATAGATGGATAGTGTGAATTTACGTTAGAATAATGATATCCATGAAACATTTTGATTTGTTTATCATACATTGAATTTTAGTTGATTTGATTAAAGACGACGATGATATTATCATTATTATCCTGTTACTTTATGTATATATTGAAAATTATCAACATTATTTTGATGGAGAATTATTATGATGATATTCATGGAATATTTTTGATTTGGTAATCACACATTTTAATTTTAGATGATTCAATTAAAGATTATGATGATATTATTAGTATTATATTTTTACTCTATATATGTGTTGAAAATTGTCAATGTTTTTTTTATGGAGAATCATTATGTACGATGATATTAATATTTTTTTATGGATGTTGTGAATTTATCTTGGAATACAGATATCTGCGATAGCTATTAATTTTATAATCGTATATGTATATTGAAAATTGTTAATGATTTTTTTGTGGAGAATTATTATATATGATGATACTGCTATTTTTTGGATGGATGTTGCCATTTTCCCTTATATTTCTTTACAAACACTAGGTTATCAATTTCAATTGTTATATTTTCTTTAATGATATTCAGAAACTGTAATATATTTCAATTTGTAATTGAGATTATTAAAATGAATCCATAAGGGGATCCATAAATGGAAAGAAAAATACACTCTAAAAAAGAAGCCAAATGTGAGTGTAAATGTGGTGTAACCATGGATCCAAAATTAAGAGTAGGATTGGATGTTGAACTAGGCATCAAAACAAGATGCAAACAAGGAAAACAAATGGATTTAAACTAGAAGTAAAAAGAATGTAACACTAAACACAAAGAAGGTAATCAAACATGGCACAAACAAGGACTAAAAATGGACACTACACTAGATGCAAAAAAGTACAAACAACTAGACATAAAATTGAATGCCAAGTTGGGTGCTAAAATAAACAAAAAAGGATGAAAATTTAGATTTAAAATGAGGATGCAAAGAATGGTGTAAAATTCGGCACAAAAAAGGATGTAAGAAAATAAAAAACAAGATGCAAAATGGGGATAAGAAAAGGGTGAAACCAAGGATGCCATATTAGATGAAAAAAATAATTCATAACTAGATGCAAATTTAGACTCAAACCTAGGTGCAAAATGAGATGCTAACATGGACTCAAAATGAGGTAGAAAAAAGATCCAAATTTGGATGGAAAAAATGATGCAAAATTAGACACCAAAAAGGATGCAAAAATTTGTGCAAAATTGGACACATAAGTAGACACAAAAAATGATGCCAAAATGGGCATAAAAATGGTTCAATAATGGAAGAAAATTGAGATGTAATGTTGGATGCAAAATGAGGTGCAAAAAATAATGCACAACTTTTTGCAAAAACAAATGCAAAATAAGACGTAAGAAATGGCTCAAAATTGAACGTAATATTAGACACAAAATGGGATGCAAAGGTTGACTCAAAACATGGTTCAACATAGGATGTAAATCTAGATGAAAATCTGGACATTCAAAAGGATGCAAAATTGGATGCAAATCAAATGCAAAAGTGTTATCAAAAAGTGGTGCAAAACAAGATGAAAAATGGACAGAAAAATGGATGCAAAATTTGGTGCTAAATCATATTCAATATATGGTGCAAAATTTGATGCAAAAAATGGTGCAAAAAGAGATACAAAAATTGATGCAAAAATAGATGCAAGAATAGGTCCAAAATTAGAAGAAAAAAAGGTGTAAAACTAGATGCAAAAAATGACACAAACTAGATGCAAAATTGGTGCTAAATTGAATGTAAAAGATGGTGTAAAACTCGATACAAATGATGGCACAAAACTAGAAGCAAAGAATGACACAAAACTGGAAGCAAAAATCAACACAAAAACATATGAAAAAATTGGCACAAAACTAGAAGAAAAACCTATTGTAAAACTAGATGTAAATCCTGGTGAAAAATTGGAAGGAAAACCTGTCGTAGAACAAGATGCAATAGTAGAGGCAGAAAGTGGTGAAAAATTAGACACAAAACATGGCACAAAACTAGATGTAAAATCTGATGCTAAAAATTATGCAAATTTTGGCATAAAAAAGGATGCAAAATCTAGCTCAAAAAAGGACACTTTAAAAATTGTAAAATAGAGCCAGATTTAGTGCTAGGATGCTCATTCCAATTGGAAAAAAAAATGCGCTAAAATATGGCGTCAAATTTAGTGAAAATTGCGTATTTTGTTGTAGTGTTTTCCACAATATTTGGTTCCCTTTTTGTAGATAATTAAAAGGCATAACCCAACATATTTGTAAGCCATTTTTGTTGTTTTTTGAATATATAATTTATTCGAAGAAGTACTTCAAACTATCATGATATGTGTTTACTTTAAGCGTATTCCTATTAGGTATGGATGTTACTACTTAACTACATGTAGTATGGCCAACTTATTTTTAATATATTTGTCTAATCTATTTCTTTCCTTTAAGTTTATGAGTTTCAAACGTAAGGGGCCTTCCTTCTTCCATCAACACTACACAAATACCATGGTTGAAGACTCACACTCCACAGTGAAGGCTTTTGTGAAGTAAGGTGTCACCAAGACTAGAGTTTTACATATAACCTCTTTAATTTTTTCAAAAGCTTAAATTTCTTCTTCAGTAAAATAAAATACTTCTTTCTTCAATAATTTTGTTATAGGTCTCATTATTTGACCAAAATTATTGAATATCTTGACGTAATATCTTGCCAATCCTAAGAATCCTCTGAGTTTCTTGAATGTCTTTGGGTATGGTCATTCCCTCATATCTTTGATTTTTTTAAGATTCACTTTGAAATTTTCATGGGATACAATATGACCCAAACATTCCATTTCTCAAACCCCAAAGAAATATTTGGAAGGCATTGCATATAATTGTTTTTGTTCTAATAGTGTTAATACCATGTTAACATGTTATACATGCTCTTCACAAGATTTATTGTAGATAAACATGTCATCAAAAAATATTGACAATTTTTTTTTCTAAGGATTCATATATTTGAAAATAAAACTCATCAAGCTTTGAAATGTTGAAGGTGCATTTGTAATTCCAAATAGCATAACCAAAAACCCATAATGGCTTTTATGTGTTCTAAAATTTATTTTGGGAATGCCTTCTTGCCTCATTCTAATTTGATGTTATCCATAATAGATATGTGACTTAGTAAAGTTATCCCCGCAATTCATCTATCTAAGGAATAGGAAGCTTATCTTTGATCATCATTTTTTTGAGTTATATATAATTTGGACACATATGCCACCAAATATCCTTTTTTGTAACCATCACCACTTTTGAAGAGAAAGCACCATGGCCAGGTTGAATGATACCATCCTCTAACATTTCTTGAATAATATGCTCAATCTCACTCTTCTATAGATATGGATGCTTGTAAAGCCTAATGTTAGGTGGTACACTTCCACATTCCTAATGAATAGCATGGTCATGGTTTTGAGCAAGTGGAAGACACTTAAGAATCTATTCAAATACCTTAGAATAACTATTTATAACTTTTAAGAGGTCCACTAGAGTAGACGATATAGACGTTTGAACATCTAATTAAATTAAGTATGCAATTGCACCATATTGTCCCTTTTTTAACAATTTTGTCATGCTATTAAAGCTTATCAATTTACAAGGTTTTTCGTGGATACTTCTAAGCTCAATTTTTCTTTGCTTCCAAAGAAATAGTGTGAAACAATCTTGAGAGAAGAGCTAAGAACATGATCAAGACATTTGTTTTGGTGGGTGTTTAGTGCTTGTGTAATGGACTATATGTCTCCACTTTAGTAATTATGAATCTATTTTTCAATATCTTTTCTTATAAATTCCTATATAGTTTTGGTGTTTCATTATTTTTTGAATACTAAATAAAAAACTACTACAAAAGTATTTCCCTTATCTTTCTTATACTATATTATAATTGTATTGGGAATAACTTTTAAGTTTTTAAGGAATTTATATTCACTTGCTAACTATACATGCTAATTTCCTTTATCACTTTTGTTTTACAAAGTATTACAAAAAACAAGGTTCTCATTCCAACTTTATTATATATATATTATATATAATATATATATATATAACCATGTTCGATTCTCAGACTATACAACATTTTCCACACATATTACTATCACCATAACTTTGGTGTCGGTTAATTCTTTTGTGAGGAACCACATTTCAAATACTTATTATAAATTCAAACATTTTTATTTGTACATTGCATGTAGTCTATTATTTGGCTTATTATAATTTTCTCTGTCATCCGTTATATAAAAAGAAACGGGCCTTAACCCATTCGACATTATTGGGTATGTGTATGAGGTTGACATTGATGCCTAGAGGTGGGCTTCCGTTATACGTTGAGCATTCAAATGTAAATAATACTATAATGGTTCACCATTGTATGGAACAAGTTTTTACTTAAAGGCGTTTCTTTATTTTATGTAATGAAATATGGTAGCTAGGTAAACATATGACATTAGATTTTTATTATTTCCTAGCATGGTATTATTTACTTCTTATTCTCAAATTACATATATAATTGGAAATACTTATGGCTTTTTCTATGCACAAGTGATAAGTTCATCTTGTTGCCACATGTACACAACTGGTTTGACCAAACCAATGATTCAAATTATTCGATGTTAAATTAATGGTAAAAATGAACCTAGGTTTTCACCGTATAGTTAATGACTTTATTAGGTTTTTGTTATGCTGGTTCATTTTTCAGTTGACCTTCTTTGGTAATGCCACCTTGTGGCGAGGGTTTCACTCACAACTTCAATGAAAATCCACTGTTTTCAGCAAAATAATTCGAAGAGGTATAATCTAATCACCTTCTATTGACATGTTGTCTCCATATGTCTTAAGAGGGTAGTTGATTCCATGTTCTATCGAGTGTGAAGGGTTTTTTTCCTGTAATGTGTCAACATTCTTACTAAAGGTAAGAATCTTTAAATTGAATCCTATAACATTTGCGTTTTCCAATTTTTCTTAAATTTATTTTCCATTAATGTCCTACATCATATGTCAAGCATCATTATTTGCATTTCTACTGTCAAGCATCATTATTTGCATTTCTACAAGTTTACAGGGAGCTTTCCCTAATCCTGTGGTAATGAAACTCTCTATTTATACATAGTTTTGGAAGTGAAATGGAATGTAAGCGACTTCTTTCAATGCACTTCCAGAGCTCAATGGGTAAATATTCAAGTGACCATGTTTGTTGTAGTTTCCTTTTTTTCTTTTTCTATATCTACATGTAAATATTTTTTTCATTTACTCTGCTATTTCTTAGTTCTCAAATTATTTTTGTACCCATTAGGGTTACAAGAAGAGTTTTATCCCTTCTCAAACCTTAGTATTTTCTTCTACTAAAAACATTATTTCCATTTGTTGCTTTTATGCCAGAATTTTTTTTCATCGCAATGCCAAATATTTATTCTTTTGTTCTTTTCTCGACTTCCTGAAATGTGCTAAGGTTCTTATTATTGTTTTTTTTTTTGTTTTTTTTTTTTTCTCTTTTCCCTCCTTTTTTTTCATTCCAAATTATTGTAGAAATTCTTGGTTTGTTATACATTTCTATCATAATGGGGTATTTTACCCTCCATTATTTCTATTTATAATTTATTATTTACGTTATCACTGCATATATACCTTGTTTTCGTTTTCCAACATGTATTTTTTTGCTTTTTTCGTTGTTTGAGTGTAACATATTATCTCTTCCTTCTTACGTAGAGGATTCTATAAAAGTGACCCCCCTATAATATAAGGTAATTATTTTTCCTTCTCTCTTGAACATAAGCCCTAGTTAATAACTTTTCCTTTTAAGTTCACATATTACTACGAAACAGTGACAAATATGCTTTTGTCATGCTTGTGTTAGGTATTCACTGTGTGGCTTACTCCATTGCGTAATAGTCTCACGACATTACCGATAATTGGAACTTTTTTGAGTTTTTGTTTTCAATAATCGAATATGCTTTCCTCTAGGTTGGAAAACCCTTCAAACCCTTTGGCTCTTCATTTGGATAGGGCAAGCTAAAATATGAAGACAATGATTTTGACTATTTCTTTTTAAGTTTCCCTAGTTTTTATTTTGTTACATTTAAAAAAAGATGTGATTTCCTGAACTAAGGAAACATTTATTCTATTATAGGATTTCTATCTATTCAAAGCTTATGTATGTTAGATATGACTTTTAAGTCTACTTTTTATAAAAAAAAATATAATATTTCCCACATGGTTCTGAATATTCTCTCTTGTTAAATAGTTTCGCTATATGTTTGATAGGAAAAAATTTTCCTTTCTGAAACAAATTTCATGAAGTCAATTTTTCTATTACTTGTAGAATATATATATATATATAGTATACTATATATATTAATATATAGTTCAACTACTTGGGCCAATTTATTCCTTAGTTCTACATTCGAATGTGCTCTATGTTTTTTTTTTTTTTTTTTTTTTTTTTTTTTTTTTTTTTTAATGCAGGGAGCGCTTGGGATCAATCATTGACAAGAGGAAAGGACAAATGAGGCATATGGCAACATGTTTTAGTTAGGATACATGTTTGACAAAGATGATATTGTCAGAGATGGTAGGTTCTTGGACCCACCTCGCAAGAGTGGTTATGACCATGGGTTCTATTCTAGTTCTATTTCAGAGAGACAACATATTCATCACTGTCACCATCCATATTGAGAATCATTACTTGCCAAAGGAGTTCAAGAAGTAAAGAATCCCACATTTGATGGAGACATGAAGAAGTCACATGATGAAGAAGTGTGGTTTCTTGGGATGAATAAGTTATTTAGATCACATAATTACTCAGAGAATATGAAGGCCATAATAACTACTTCCAGTCTTAAAGGAAAATAAGACATCTGGTGGGAAGATGCAAAGAATGTGAGAGGAATTTGGGAAGAGGAATTGACTTGGAGTGAGTTCGAGATAATCTTCAGGAAGAATTATCTGTTTGAAAGATACTACAATGACATGGAAAATGAATTATATGAGTTGAAGATGGGATCTATAACTGATGAGGAGTATACTCGTAGATTCTTAGAGTTGTTGAGATATGTGCCTTATCATAAGGAGGAGAAAGAATAGATTCAAAGATTCATCAATGGGTTGTCTGTACAATTGAAAGACAGGATTGAGTTTGATGAGTCTAGATTGTTGGAGGAACCCATAAGAACGTTGAAGCACTGTTATGAGAAATCAAATCATAATACTGAGTCTAAGCAAGATTAGAAAGGTAATGAAAAGAATAAGGGAAATTAGGTCAAGAATAGAGGAAAACCACATGATACAAATGGCATGAAGAATGCTTCACCGCACAAGAATTTCAATGCAATTGATAGAGGACATGGATTTTAGTCTAAGGAGAAGAACAAGGGTGATGGCGTGAAAACTTATAGTATTAGACTTGTGTCAAGGATCATCGGATGAGACATTATCTACATTAGGGTGTTATAATGAAGATTTAAAGTGCTTAGGAGGCACATATAGTTGGGGATGTTGGACAAAGTACTCCTCGGATTTATGCAACATTGGAAAATAGGAAGGTTGATCATCATGCATCTATTATCGATATGGAAAGTAAGATTTACGATCAAGTTGTTTCTATCAAGTCCCTATAATACTAGTGTATTCCATCATTTTTATTGTTAGTGTATACCTCTTATTGTTATTGTTGTGCCCATGTAGTCCTCATATTGTTATTATTGTGCTCCATAGAATCCCACTATTGTTATTGTTTTTCCCTTACATTACCATTGTTATGTCAACTCTGATTATATTGTGACCCCTTAGACTCCTATATATAGAAAGGATATTTTGTCATTTGAATCATCTAAGAAGTGTTCAATTGTGTAATGTAAAGGAGGTTGACCCCTCGAAGAGGATAATTTTGAAGTTGTTGATCTATATCTTCTTCTATTTTGTGAGGTGGTTGCATAACATTATAACATTGA
The DNA here is from genome assembly GCA_000404065.3 of Pinus taeda. Classification (NCBI taxonomy): domain Eukaryota; kingdom Viridiplantae; phylum Streptophyta; class Pinopsida; order Pinales; family Pinaceae; genus Pinus; species Pinus taeda. The sequence goes on from APFE030635808.1 coordinate 57,529, forward strand.
ATACATTAAATGTCATAAGTATACTGAGAAGAAATTATTTTACACAAATTGTGAAGAGGAGGAAGAAAAGGAAAAAGAACTCAACATCACCGAAATTGATAAATTTTAGAGTATCTCATCAAATGGAGGAACTTACCTGCTAAAGGTTCTACATGGGAGGATGATAATTTTATATAGAAGCATCCATAATTATTCAAGCATTGAGGAAAACACTTTTTGAAGGAGAGGAGCATGTTAGGTCCCTACAATACTAATTTATTCGCTCCTTGTTATTGTCAATGTAACCCACTTATTTTTATTGTTGTGCCGATGTAGTCCCAATAGTGTTATTATTGTGCCCCATAGAAGCCCACTATTTCTATTGTTGTGCCCTTGCATTACTATTATTATGTTGGTTGTAATTATATTGTTACCCCTTAGAATCCAATATATAAAAAGGAGGTTTCTTATTTTGAATCATCCAAGAATTGTTCATTTGTGTAATATAAAGGATGTTTCCCCCTTGAAGAGGCTAATTTTGAAGTCGTTGATCTATCTCTTCTTTTATTTTGTGAGTTGGTTGCATAACAATTTCTATTTTGATTGACCCTAGATCTAACTATGGTTATATTAGTCCTAACTTAGTGGATATGTGTTTTTTGAATAAATAAGTGCATGCAAAGTATTGGTTAGTGTAGTTGGCTACATGTACTAAGAAAAGAGTTCATCATTGGGTAAGATCTTGTGCATTTGAGTTGAATGGCATGTCAACATCAGCGCATTTAAATGTGCTTCCATTGGGATCATACAATATTCTATTAGGTATGGATTGGTTGTACATTCAGTAGACTAAAGTGGATTTCTATGATAATACTATTGAGTGCTTGGATGACGATGGAGAGAAGATAATCTTATAGGGTAAGAAGAAGCCTACATCAATGAGGATAGTCACAACTATGCAAGCCAAGCGTAGTAGCATGAAAGTATGTGTAATGTTTGCAGTTTATATTTCCACTGACAAAGGTAAGGATGTTGAGGATGCAGAAGTATTGAAGAGGTATTCGATTTTGTAACAATTTCAAGATGTATTCTAGTAGAGATCTAAGATTTACCGCCTCACATGGAATTATATTTTTCTATTGGGTTGATGGCTAGAGAAACACCAACATGAAAGGCACCATAAATGATGAGCACTCCAGAATTGGTGGAATTGAAGTTGCAGTTGAAGGAAATGCTTGATAAGAGATATATTAAGACAAGCATGTTACCTTGGGGTGCACCAGCATTGTTTGTGAAGAAGAAGGATGGTACTCTCACGTTGTGTACTAATTATAGGCAGCTAAACAAGGTGACAATTAAGAATAGGTACCCTATATTGTAGATTTATGACTTGTTTGATCAATTGAAGGGAGCAACAATGTTGCCGAAGATTGATTTGAGATCAGGATACCATTAGGTACGCATCAAAGAAGAGGAAATTTAAAAGACTTCTTTCCATACCAGGTATGGGAATTATGAGTTTGTTGTGGTTCCTTTTGGTCAGACTAATGCTTCAGCTTCTTTCATGTGTTTGATGAATAATGGGTTGCGTCCTTATCTGGACAAGCTTGTGATTTTATTCATTGATGACATATTGATATATTCTAAGAACGAACATGCAGAACATCTAGCATCAATGTTATGGTTTTTTAGAGAGCATTAGTTGTATGGCAAGATTAGTAACTGGAGTTTCTTTTAGACATAAGTTCATTATTTAGGGCATGTGAACAAGATCAAAGCTGTCATGGAATGGGAAACTCCCAGGAATGTGGATGAGGTCAAATCATTCATGGGACTAGTAGGTTACTACATACAGTTCATCAGGAACTTCTCACGGATTACCTATCATATTACATAATTGCAGAGGAAAGGAAAGAAATTTGAATGGATAGAGGAATATGCAACAAGTTTTGATCCTGTGAAGTAGTTGCTTACAAATGCTCCGATATTAGAGTTTGTAGATCTAGATAAAGAGTTTGTGGCATGTATACATGCTTGCAAGAGATGACTTGGTGGATTTTTTATGCATGAAGGACATGTACTGTTAGGACCAAGTTTATACCTTTCCTAAAGGTCCAAAGGTTATTATTATTAGTTCATTATGCAAGGAATTATATAATGACCTATGAATTTTTTTTATTGAAAGGTGACATAAAGCTTAGAAATAGTTTAAAATAATTTATTTAAGTTATATATAAGATTTCCCTAAGTTTTGCAGCAAATCAGAGCCTATCGAATACCTACAGTTAGAGCAATTAGCTCTAAAATATTTCGTACCACACTACGAAATTTTAAAAATATGAGTTTCCAAACTACTTTGAAAGTTCCCAAACCATTTTTCATGAATATTTACCCTTATTAAACATTTATGTGATATTTGGCATAGTTTTCAAGCCTAAGAGAGAAATTTTAAATTAAACCCTAAAACGACAGTTTGCCCTAAAATGTTAGTTTCCAACATTTTTCCCATTTTAGTCACTATGTTAAAACACATATTTCAAAAAGGTGGTGTTGGATGTAGAAAAGAAGAAGAGGTTTTTATTGGGAACAAGATAATTTACAAAAATCTCCTTCATATTTTATCTAGACATCATGGTTTGAAAATTACATAGGAATATTTTAGGCTTATGTTTCCAGATTTTGTAACTCTTTTATTTTCCTATTTTAGTCACTATTTTCAAATGAAGTTTTCGAACATATGGAGATGAATTTGTAAAAAAAAAAAAAAAAAAAAAAAAAATACTTTTTTATTGGTGACATATTATTTTAAAAAATCCTCTCTCAGGTTTTTTCCATATAGCATAGTTTGAAGGATATGAAGGAATATTTGCAACCTATTTTTCAATATTTAAATAATTATTTGTTTCCTATTTTAGTCATCCATTTTGGGAACGGTTTTTGAGAAAATGAAGATGAATTTTCCAAATATTAAAGACGTTTGTGCGGAGAATGAGATTATTGAAAAAAACTCTTTCATTTTTTATATGTCTATCATGGTTTGGGATATGAAAATTCATCTTTATAGCCTAATTTTCATAAATTTTCCAGATTTTCTTGAAATTCTATTTACTATAAAATGCCAAGTCAACAGCTGAAGGCCACCTCATAAAATTGGACTTGGGATCAAAATAAATATGATTGAAGAGGTATTTTAGATCAATTTCTTTTGGATCTTGATGGTTATTATAATTAATACTTTGCCAAACATTGTGGATCTCAGATTTATGCATTTTTGTTATATAATGAATGAAAAAGAAGGAAGAAGGGTTGGATTTTCAAGTTTTGGAGTAGAAACTATTTCTCTATTTTCTAATATTTTCCAAGTATTAATTATGTCAAGTGCATAAGTACAAATTAATTTCATACCATATATTCATGACGATGATGTTTTGAATTTTGTCTCCTTTCTCATGTGTATGTGATTCCCTTGTTAGTTGTTCATTTATGTGTAAATACTCTAAGTATTTAAATTGAAAGTAAATGTTGTGGAACTCATCCTTTGTTAGATGATCCATTTCATAAATCTAAATATCCACAATTTTCCTCCAAAGTTTCATTTGAAATTAATCCATTGTTAGATGCTTAAAATTGTTAATCATTTTTTACACTTTCATACTATAATAATAATATTGATAGATAAACATCATTTACCTTGCCTATGTTTCCTGGAGAATTTTATCAGTCACTGATAATATTTATAAACACTCATATTTGACTCCATTTCCCAATCATTGATATTTCTTCAAGCCTACCCAACCACCACACTTAAAATCCAAAACCCCTACTAAATATCTAGCCATTATTTGAAGATACAACCAATTCCTAAGCTTAGTGTTTACGTTGTCAAAGAGAGCCCTCTCTAGATTAAAGGGGATAACCTTCAATATATAAGATTGGTTTGAAAAGGTTACCTTAGGAATCCCTATTTCACATCCAAGAGGATATTTATGAGTGATAATAAGTAGTATTCTATGAGTCAGGGAAATTAACTCAGCACGAGCAGAACTATCTAACACACGATCTTGAGTTGGAAGTTATCATTCATGCATTGAATATTTGGAGGCACTATCTTCTTGGTAGAAGGTTCATATTGATTAGTGATCATAGTGGGTTGAGATACTGATTTGATCAACGTAATATGAATCCTAGGAAATCTAGGTGATTGGCTACGATTAGTGAGTTTGACTTTGATATTAGGTATTTTGAGGGAAAATAGAAAAGGGTTCCAGATGCTCTTAGCAGAAGAGTACAGATAAATCACATTGCATATATGAGTTCATATGGGATATATTCATAGGATTGGATCTTAAATGCAAGACAATAGGATGGAAATTACCAACAACTTAAGAATAGGTTACAACAACAAGTTATAGGTGAATAGGATGTGGAATATCATCTCAAGACAGATGGTTTGGTCATATTTAAGGATAGGATCTATATGCTAGGAAACATTGAGCTCAAGAAGCTTATCTCGAGGGAATTCATGTTAATTCATATTCAAATCACCTAGGAAACCAGAAGAATTTGATAGCAATGGGGACGTCTAGAAAATAGGATTCCATCATGAGGTTGGTTGATAGGTTGACAAAGGTAGCACACTTCATTCTAGTGAAGTCAATGAATTCATACAGTGAGGTAGCACAAGTCTTCATCAGGGATATAGTGAGGTTACATGCTATTCCTAGAAAGATTATGTCAGATAGAGATGAAAGTTCACTTCCAAGTTTTGGAAATGTTTATTTGCCGATTTAAGGATAGAGGTGGCCTTCATTACAACTTATCATCTACAGAAATATGGATAGATAGAGAGGGTCAACATGATTCTTGAGGACATGTTCAGAATGTGTGTTATGTATCAACAATGGAAATTGAAAGAGTATCTTCAAATGGTAGAGTTTTCATATAGCAATGGGTATCAAGAATATTTTAAGATGAATCCATTTGAGGCACTTTATGAGCGGAGTTGTAATACTCCTATAAGTTGGAGAGATCAAGTGAACATGGTATTGATTGGACCAGACATGTTGGAAGAGATGGAACAAGAAATGCATGTTATCAAGAAGAACATGAAGGTAGCACAAGACAGGTATAAGAGATATACAGATCAACACATGGTATTTAACAATTTTTAGGGTGGGGAATAGGTGTACTTTCACATCAAGCCCAAGAAGATCTTATTGAGGATTGGATCATGTGCCTACCTAACCCCTTGGTATTCTTTAAAAATTCTTGAGAGGACTAGACCAGTAGCCTACTGACTTGCACTACCTTCAACAGTGAAATTCCATGATGTTTTCCATGTGTCATTTCTGATGAAGTATGTGAAATATGTTGATCATGTGATTGACTACTATGTATTACAGGTGGAGCCAAAAGGATAATTCCAGCTGGAACCTCAGTGCATTTTGCAATGAAAGATGCTCATGCTCCGGAATCGAGCAATCAAGCAAGTTAAAGTGTAGTGGAATCACTTTGGGCCCAATGAAGCTACATGGGAGATGGATGATCAGATGTAGGCTATGTATCCTTCTCTATTCACTAGTTGAGTGGATGTATTTTGGTATATATTTTGATGGTGTATTTCTGGTTATATTTATGTATATCCATATATATGTAAATACAACATCGACTTGTGTTATAAAGATCCAATAAGCGGTATGGTGTTCATGATATGTTGGTTATGTATTCAACAATATGATATGATGTAAATGTTGTATCAATTTGTCTTATAAAGATCCATGCGAAACATATGTTTTTCTAGTTTAAAAGTGTCATTGAACACTGAGGACAATGTTCACCCAAGGGGGGAGGGGTTTGTAAAAACCCCTGGTTGATTTGCTATGTAAATAAATAAAAATAATAACCAAGGTCATGGGACATGTATTCAAAGCTAAGTGTTGGGAAAAAATAGTGATGAGGATCATTGATGATTAATAAATGGCTATGGAAATTGGCAAAGGCATTGGAATAGGCAAAGAGGCATTAATTGACATTTTATTTATGAAAATAATAGAAATTAGGAGAAAAGGGAGATGAAAGGTCACAAAATCGGATGAGGATAAAATTGAAGGAAAATTAAGGAAATATGAAGAGAATAGAGGCCTCAATGATAAAAAGGTTTTTGAGGATTAGTTCAAAGCTTTTTTCAATCTACTTTTGGAGCTCTCTCATTTTATTCTCTCTCTCTCTCACTCTTGCACACTTAGATAAATCTTGGAGCATTGTTAGAGCCTTCTTAGAGCACTTTAGTTTTCATTGGTTTTGGGAAAAGAAGGAAAAGGAAATCAGGAAAGCACAAGGGAACAACGTGATCAACAACTACAACGAGATTAATTTGTAGGTATCGAGTTTCATGTATGATTTCCTTGCTAGTTTTTGCATGCACGATATATGCATGTGGTTATTTGGTTATGATTTGTAATTGGTATGGAGGATTTCCTAGATTCAAAATGGTTTTTCCTAGCCTTTCCATTTCATGGATCACCATGGTTTTTTTTTTCTCTGATTGGTGCTTGTACTTCATTATGGATTTCGGTTGAAACAAATGTTCTAGAAGCCCTAGAACAACTTGGGTTGAGTTACTAGCCTTAGAGCCTAGGTTGGAAAATTGCTCTGGAGCTCTTGGTGGGTTGAGTTACTTGTTCCTGAAACCCTGGATAACTTTGGTAGAGACTGATATGGTTTGTGTTATTGATGTTCGAACGTGAAGTGGAATCAATGGTTGTGGTTAGAAGTGGTTTGGACTCTGGGAGCCTTGGTTTAGTTTTGTTTGGTTTATTCCATGAGATCCCACATTCATGCTTGGAATTCAATGCAAGGGTGATTGGGTGAATGAAATATTTGGTTCAGCTCAATCTATGGTCAAGTGGTATGTGGAAGTCCTTGACTTGGTTGGATATTGCATATGTAAATAAGAGCTATTTTCATCTTGTATTTCATGAGTAGTTGTACCTTTTATTATGTGGCTTTGATGGTTGTTCTATCATGGTTATTAATCTCGTTATATGCTAGTTATAAGTATGGTTTCATAACAAGTTCTTGTTGCATTTAATTATGCAAGGAGCTATTAGTCCATGATCTCATTCCTGATTGAGATCACCATCCAACAAAAGGAAAGACCAATAGAAATATGATAGTGTCCCAACCCAAATGATCAAACACGCATTAGGCAGTTGGTTCTATATACTACAAGGAAATATGTGTGCACATAGCCTCCTCATATATTAGGGAAGGATTTTGGGTCTGACGCAAATTCACGTGCTCCACTCAAGTGATCTACCTCATCCACACCTAATGTCGATCCCTACACATAAACAAGTAAAAGAAAAATATCACATAAGTAAAAGAAAAGGTGAAAAGGGATTCATTTTAGCCAAACAACTTAGGTAAGTTGATATTGGGTTTCTCTCACTATAATGGAGTGGAAAATAGGGTTATAACAGATTCCCCCTAATGCATGAGGTCAGAAGAGAAACTGATGGCCATAATGCATCACAATAATACTCAAAGCTCAAAATGGGAAGAAGGAACTAAGACTACAAAGTTGGATCACAGGAACTCAAGTGTTGAAGTATCGAATCTATTGATAACATCCTCGAGGCGGGCATAACCATGCTAAGTCATAAGAAAATATAGAACATTGCTACCATAAAATATACTACGGATCCATGACTTGAAATGCAAGAACATGGCCACAAATACATACACAGTGGATCCATGTGACTCAACAAATAGAACATAACCGCTAACAAATACAATCATGGATCTATGTCATAGTATACATTAGTAGGACTATGGACACATGATATACATAGAAGTGTCTAAAGATAGTCCTCAAAGTACATAAATGATACATAACTCTAATGTAGCCTGGGAAGGATTCCATATAAGAGTGAGATGTCCCTAACCAAGGGTCTTTAACATAACCCTGATGGTACAAAATGACATCATGCAAATGTATGAGTTGAAGTTGAACATGGTAGAAACCATTTGATTACTAGCTAATGAATTAAACTAGTAACAGACGCAAAGGAATCCACCAATGAGGAAATGGGCCCCAATGTACCTAGTATAGTCCACCAAGTGTGAATAAATGATTTGATGTCAAACACCAATGAACTCAATCAATCAGGAGCCAATGATGCAAACCCACTATCGATCGCAAGGAAGCCTCCCACTAAGTTCTGCAAGCTCCAAGGTACTACTGGTTCCTACATCAAGCTCTTGGATAACGAGTTGAAGTTGACATGAGAAGATATATTGAAGGAGGACCTTGGTGTATCCCCCACCAATCGAAATGGAATAGACCAGAATGATGTGATGTATGGATGAAGTGATGAAGTACAACTAACACAGGGATGGTCAACTCAAAGAGGTCAACAAGCTACTGCAGATGGCCAACAAATGTTGAGACTGTTACACAAAAATATCGTCACCTTGATTATTTGCAGTCAGTATGGGTCTATCACTACCTATACCAGCCTTCTAAGCAAGTCTCAGACCTCAGCTCTTCAAAACAAGCTTTGGAAATGAGAGAAATACATCAAAAAGCAATGTAACTCTGGTTTCGCACTTTCTCTCACTTTTGCCTGCAAGCCTGCACCTTTTGTTCAGAGTACCTGCGTACTTATACGCTCTGTATGTAAAGGAGAGGGTGCGTACCCCTGTGAAAGTCAAAATGCATAATTTTTATCTTAAAAAACTCACTTTGGTTTAATTCTAGATGTTTCTAGAATAAATTTTGACGTGGATTGTTCGCTCCAAAGTGGTTCATGCATCCCAAAAGAGAAGGAGCTAATCCCTTGTTAGGAGGAGCTATCCCTTTGAAGGAGGATTCTATCCCTTGAAGGAGGATTCTATCCCTTTGAAGGAGGACCTAGTAACTTCCCTCCATTGCACTATAAATTGAGGCATTGGGTTAGTGGCTAGGGAGG
>APFE030635811.1:9935-22716 GCA_000404065.3 Pinus taeda
ATATGCGCACATCTTCCGTATATGCCCAGTTTCCGTATATGCACACATCTTCCGTATATGCCCAGTTTCCATATATGCGCACATCTTCCGTATATGCGCACATCTTCCGTATATGCACAGTTTCCGTATATGCGCACAACTTTTGTATATGCCCAGTTTCCGTATATGCGCACAACTTCCGTATGTGCCCAATTTCCGTATATGCGCACATCTTCCGTATATGCCCAGTTTCCGTATATGCGCACATTTTCCGTATATGCCCAGTTTCCGTATATGATCAGGACTTTTTCCAAATAGTTATGTGCCAGCTACTCTGGATTCTTTTCCACTTTTTTAGGTACAGGACTTGGGCCACTAGCCAAAACTCCATGAAACTTTCAAAAATTGAAAGTAACATAAAAAAACCATACAAATGTAAATAATTGAACAAGGACTTGACTAGACCCCTACTAGCCATGACATACATTTTGTTAAACATGTCACAAATATGCATTCTACAGTTTAAAACAAAAAATTTGAGCATAGGGGTCTCACACTTATCTAAGAATCACTAAGAAGCATTGATGCCTCATCACAACAAATTGATTACCATCTATTAAGCCATATATTCATTATTCATTCATTAATTAATCAAAACATTATGATAGCCATACATTCTCATTGTCATAAAACTCACTCATAACCAACATATAACCAATAGAAATATCAAGGATATAACAACCATATAAACCACATATAACAAGTATATTTACCCATAAAATACCAACGAGAAGGATCCCTTATTGATCATTGCATAGGTCGACTAGGAATGAGACTTCCACGAACCACCTAACCATAGATTGAGGTGAACCGAAGCTTTCTTTCAGCCAATCACCCTTGTGTCATCTTCCAAGCATGAACGTGGGATCTCATAAAACAAAACAATCAAAAGCAAACCAGGGCTTCCATAGGCCAAACCACATAAAACCTCAATCAATGATCCCACCTCATAGTCGAACATCACTCACCATCACCAGATTTGTCTCCACCCAAGTTGTCTAAGGCTCCAAAGTGTCTATTCCATCCAGGGCTTCCAGGATTAGTAACTCAACCCACAGTTGTCACTGGGCTTCCAGAGCGTTTGTCCAACCAGGGCTTCAAGGACTAGTAACTCAACCTACTAAGGGCTTCTAGAGCATTTTTGAAACAAAGGCTTCCAGCACTAGTAAGTCAACCCAAGTTGTTACAAGACTTCAAGAGTGTTTGTCTAACCAAGGCTTTCAAGAACCAATAACTCAAACCACAACACCATGGCTATCCAGATATGGAAATGCTAGGAAAAACCACTATCAATCTAGGCAATCCTCCATGTCAAAGACATTCATGACCAAATAACCACATGCATATGCCATGCATGCCAAAAGTAGTGAGGAAATCATATGTGTAACTCGGTATCTGCAGGAAAAACCTGTTGTAGTTGTTGATCTCGATGTCCTCTTGTGCTTTCCTTCTTTTCCTTTGCCTTCTTACTCCAAATCTCAAGTATGCTACACTCCTCCAAGAGTTCTCCAAGAAAATCTCTAAGTGTCTAAGAGTATGAGAGAGAGAGAGAGATAGAAAATGAGAGCTCCAAAACAGAACTGATGAAAAGCCATGAACTGAATTTGGTCAAAGCAACAGTCAACTCAACCTTTCCAAGCTTAGTTAAATCCAATAAAAAAAAGTCATCAATTCTTCTACAAAATTCAGTCAAAGTCAAGGTGTTGACCTGCAAAAACCCTAGCCCACAATTTGAAGTCAACACTAGTCAAAGGGACCTGAAAAAGTTTGGTCAACCTTCTGGCCAACTCGCCCCTCCAAACATATCAAAAAATCAAGCAAACAAAGACAAATGCTCCATGGTCAATGCTAGTTAAAACAATCCCAAATAGAAGTAAAACTCGGTCAACAAAAAATAGACTCTCTTTCCTTTGCACGTGGGAACTCAGCGCTGCAACTTAGAAGTGTACGAACCAATATAAGAGAAGATGTATGTGATGAGATGCCTCCAAATGATGTCAAGCGTGGTCTATTTATATGTCTTTGGAGGTTGAATTTCCTTGCCCAATTCGACTTGTACTTTTGTGAAGATGTGGGTTCCACATGAAAAATAATATCTTTCCTTGACCAAGTTAAATTCTTCCAAGGACTAGTAGAGTCTTCTTCGAATGAGTAAGCCTTCCCAATGGAGGGAATTTCTCCCTAAGCTACCAAATTTCAACAAAGGTGAACCACAACAACCAATAAATCTTGTGGTAATGAAAAAAATTGTATTCCCAAATATATCAAGGTTTAGTTTTTGTTTAGATTTTGTTGACCAGTCTTTCCCAATTCACATCTTTGTATAATAACAAAAAAACAAAAACAAAAAACTACAATTATTTAAATAGAGACCTAAAAAATACCAAATTGCCACTTACACAATAAAGTATTTTATAGAACTCTGAAATAGTTTTTTCCTTCAACCCAAGATATTCCTCCCACTCCCACTCCCACCTCCCCTTTTCAAAAAAAGGAAAACTATTTTAATATATCGAGCATTGTCCAAAATCTCTCTAAGATTTAAACCCATAATTGATAATAGAACTAGAATAGATTTAAACCCTTGCCTACCTAGAAGATACCTATCCAAAGCAAATTATGGTTGGGAAGGTTGTAGTAGAAAAAGCCATCTAAACTTTTCGTTTTTTAGTTATCAATGTCATTCTCAATGGACCAAACAAATGACTAACCGAGAAAAATACCAACCATTCATGAGAGTGAACTTCAAAAACCAAAGTGAAACATGGATATATAGCTCAAAAACATTAGAAAGTGATTCTTTCATTTGTATGAGGCTCTTAGGGGGGCATTCAAAACTTTTTTGAACTACTTTAATCAACAAAAACCTTGAGCCTTGGTTTCCACCACCAAGATAGAGGTAAACACGAGAAATCTTCATCATTTGTGGATTACTCGAATCAATGCAAAATCCCATGCCAATGGGGTGTCTTATAACAAATTCATCCAATATTTGTGCAAGAGGCAATTGCTTCCAAATCATAAAATATTGCACAAATAGTTGTATTAAATTGCTAGAAATAGATAGAATAAATAAAACAAATTTACCCTAAGTATTCCCTTCAAGAAGGTTAAAACATTGAAAACTTTTTCAATATTAAATTGAAAATGAATGAAATGAAAAGAATTCAATCCGATTCTTTCCCAAAAATGAAATCCTATTGACTTTTTCAACAATAGACTTAAAATCCACTTCTTTATTGACCAAATATCCCAACTCCAATTTGATTAAGAAGTAGGTTCATTTCCATGGATCGAATTAGTTTTCATAATAAAGAAAAGGTAACAATGATGGAATATGAGCTCATTTAAACTGTTTAATAGCCTTAGCCATTATGTATTTGTATAAATAAGATAATAGATCAACTATATTATTGTAATGGCTTTGAAATGTATTATTCAATATTTTTACATTTAAATCTTAAAAATCTAAAAGAATATTTTCGCCCTGAGATAAAAATACTTTATTACATGAATAATTAAAAAAAAATTAAAATCAAAATTAAAATCAAATTATGTTAAATTATTTAATGATAAACTATAATATAATTCATGATTTTATAAATATTTTAATATGTTTTAATTATAATAAATAATATAACTTTAAATAAATTAGTATAATAAAGCTAATAAGGTTATTCGACTTACAATCTTCATTGTCGAATGGGGGTAGAGTACCAATGACTTCCATACAACTCAAGAATGAGAGAAAATTTACAATGTGAATGAATTATGTGAATTTTAGTGTACCTAATATTGGTGATTGTGTCGTTCCAACAAGGCTGCAAAAATGTTTGTAGAACCCATGCATCTATTTTTTTTGATAGTTTTAGGGGTCATCCTCAAAATAAAAAAGGGTTGAATTTTGCCAACTAGAGGATGAAATAAAGGAGTTAAATGATTAAAGAATATGAAATAGGAAGTCACAAATGTAATTGAAAGAGAAAGAACACTTACAAACAACAAAGGTCAAGGTAAAAGGAAAAGTGGAGATGCCAGTATGCTTGATGGCTTTTGGAGAATAGTGTCCCAGAATCCATTTCTACATAGGTTTGTTCTCTACTAAAGGAGGTTTGTTCTCTCCTAAAGGACAATCCTTCTTCTCCCTCTTTGCAAGTATACTATGTCCTAAAGAAGCCCCTAAAAACTCTCTAACGGTGGATCTCTAAGTACACAAAGAAATGCTAGAAATTAGAAGGCAATTTTGTGAAGATATCGCTACACTAATCTTCTGTTATTGAATTAGTTATGATGGCAGTGTTTTTTATAGGCCAAGTAAGTATTTGTATCTATCTAAGTCCATTAATAGCTTTGGGCTTAGTATGGACTTCCAATGCTTAAGGGGCGACATGAGAGGTATTTTTGGGTCTCTTGTACTCCGTTGAAATATGTATAGGCTGGGACAAGCCGATCGAACCTTGTACTTGCGCACTGACACCAAGTATGCATGATTTCTTATGTTGTTGATCCTTGGAGTGTCACTTTCTATGGATTTGTGTGGCTATTGAATAACCGGCCATGAAGATATATGAAAGTATGAGAGAATGACTTTGTGTAGATTAATTAAATCATGTTTTTTGGCAGTTAATCAACTGCAATTGGGAAGTTGAATATTATACTTAGGAACCATTTCTTTGGTTGAATTTTTGATATTTTATGGCTCTGACTAGTGCATTTAAGTAAGATATTTTTAAGTCATAACAAGTACATTATAAAATTAAACAAATGCTTAGTAGCATATTAATTTTTTTTCTCCATAGAGAAAAATGTAGTGTTTTAAAATGATCTTCCTTACATCAAAGGTGTATCTACAATATTGTAAATTAATGTACATTTGACTATGTTTCTTTCCTTTAATGTACATTTCACTACGTTTCTTTCCTTTATTCTTTTTAATCTCTTGACACACTGTTAACAAAGGTTAGACGGTGACTAAAGATAAATCAAAACAAGGAAGGTTGGGATTCAAATGATGTACTAATTCCTTATCGATTATCTTTGTGGCCATAAATAAGGCTTCATTTGTTACTACCATTTCAAAGGCTTTGGAAAAATAATTATTTCCATCTATAAAATTGTAAAAATAATTATTTCCATATATAAAATTGTTATTGACATCTTTGTAATTTTCTACATCCTCTAAAACAATAGAACACCTTATAGAAAACAATGTAGTGTAATTTATATGCTTTTCCTTTCTTGAAGATAAGTACCCAAAAATACATGGTTAACATGAACATACAGTTTTCTAATCATCTACCCATCAAAAAATTCTTTGATTTAATCACATTGTATCTCATAGTATGTAAAAATCTCAAATTTATTTTGATTGGGATATTTTTGCTATAATTAAAAAAAATATTAATAATATTTTAAGAACTATTAAATATCAAAGACGAAAAGAAAATTAAAAAACTCAACCTAAAATGGTATTAGGAATAATAGTGTAAGGTCAAATATTGCAACAAACAAATACATAGAGCGGAGATAGCCTTACAGTACTTCGGCCATTTACAAAAAAAATGGATTGAAACAAAAAAAGCCATTCCCTCAAATTTGGGCCATAAATCATTAAATTTGCATATTTTGATTAAATAAAAATAAACAGAGAAAAATAAAGATGATACTGGAAGACTCACTCGACGCACATAAAAACATAAGTAACTGAAATCATCGATCCATTTGCCTTTTTAATTAAAAGACGAGCTTTACAATGTCGTTTTAATACAACCATGGGGATAGTGCACCAAAGCAATACTGTGTTTAAAACTTATTACAAGCACTATAACATACGAACGATGAGAAGCGTGACTATATATGCTGCTAGACTATACTATAATTACCCTACTGAAAAAGCTGTGACTACTGAAAATCTGAGGCAGTCGCTACTACTGAAAATCTGTAAGGTAGTCGCTACTGGTATCACATAGCATCACAGTTGGCCAGAGAAAAAGAGAGCTCGTTCTTTCCGACATCGTACACGATGTGAAAACTTTGCTGCTGAAAGTTTCCGAATACCGAAAATGGAGCTTTTTTGAAAGTAGTAAACGCAAGGCAAACCAACCCACCAGTATCTTGCTGATCTGAAATGAAGGAGTTCTCTGGTGGCAGAACATAATCTGAACCTCCCGCAAAGTGAAAAGTAATATTTGGAAATAAGAGACCAGGCGTAAAAATGTAACAGAGATCCAAACCCACAGTAGCAGATGAATTAAGTAGTGGCTGTGCTGTAATGCTTGCGCTGACGGCATCCAGAAAAGGCCTGTAACTAGCTTCCTCCAAAATAGTTACTGTAGTTCCAGAATCAATGATAAGGCCACCGCTTCCATTGGTTAGAATTTCGAATGTATCCTTCGGAATAGGGACTGGTTTACCGGCCACTAATTCCATCGAGGCCCAGATAGTAGAAAGTTTGATGCAAATGGTTTTGAATGAGAGGGGTGACACTATAAACAGCTCCGAAGGTAGGAGCCTTACCCAAGAATAAAGGGGTGACTTCTGAGGCATTATACATTGATCCTAAACAATAGGAGAAGATGTTTCCAAAGGAGGATCCAATCTGGGAAACCACAGAGAGTGGCCCTCTTCCCATACCGACTATACCGGACGAGGTTGAAAAATCACCGTGTTGCACGCGACCGCCTCTTTCTGTTTATGGTTATAGAAATATGAATTTTGTTTGGACGGTATTTTAAATTCGAACTCAAAATTCAAATTCAAATTCGTCTGCTATTAAATGACTACGGTGAACCTCATTAAGTCCTCAAACCGGAGGGAGGCTGCGGGCAGGGTCGCCGGGGGTTTCGATGGGCAGCCGGAAAGGGATATGCAGGGTCCGATGATGTATGGTCGATGATGCTCTGCGCCGTCGCCAGGCTCTCTGACAGAGGTACCCTCCATAGCATTAACTTTGCTATGGAGGTGGAAATAGGAATTGCCATTATTGGCGGGCCTGCGTTTGTGTTTCACATGATACCTAGTACCTTTCAATCGTCCATGTGTTTGATATGAGTACAATATGCTTGATTCATTTTTTATATTCCAGTGTTTGATATGATTACATTATGTTTACATTTATGATCGACACATGCTCTGACATAAGTAATGAGAGTCTTTATCCAGAGATGAAAAGGAAGAGTATAGCTGTCGGAGAAGGCCATTTTGTTTTGATAAAATAATTTCATATAGTATTTTATGTTGTTTTTTATTATATATATATATATATATATTAAATTTTTTTAAGATAAATTGATTTTTTTAATAAAAAGTTGTGAGGTATTGGTAAACATTACAAGCCAGTGACTAGGATTCCCAGGGTGGAAATCATGGATTCTATAGAGGTGCGGTGATTCTTCCAACACTCCCCTCGATTCTTCCAACACCCCCCTCAAACGCAACTTGGGGGAATAGAACTTGGGTCCAAGCTCTGATACCATGTGGAGGTTTGCTGTTACACCAAAACCCATAGGTATTAGTAAACATTACAAGCCAGTAATTAGGATCCCCAGGGTGGAAATTATGGATTCTATAGAGGTGCGGTGATTCTTGCAACAAAAATAAATCCAATTATTGAACTATTTTATATCTCTAGAATTTTTTGGGAAAAAGGTTATTATGAACTATTTTATATCTCTAGAATTCTTTGGGAAAGGGTTATTATGTGTTTTTGTGAGATATGTTCAAGATAGACAATTTCCCATTTCCCATGTTAAAACTTCTAGATACAATTTGGTAAATTTAAGTAATTAAATAATTTTACAACAGATTTTAATATATTATTTTGGCATCTAATGAAATTATGATGCTCAAATTAGGTGGTTGTGGCTGTCTTTCAGAGGAATTTAATATATTATTTTGGCATCTAGTGAAATTATGATGCTCAAATTAGGTGGTTGTGGCTGTCTTTCAGAGGTGTACAGAGAGAAATATAAAAGTGAGAAATATAAAAGTTGATGCAAAGTTAGAATTCAAATACAATTAGATATCAAAATGATAATAGAAAACAGTAATAAGGATATTTCAAAATATTATCACTTTTATTTTTTAAATGAATGGTGGTAGAAGAGGAACTCTTATATAAAATTCTTCTTATTTTTAATTTATCAAAATCTTATTTTTAATTTAATAATTTTCATAAAGTGTAGTTTAAAAAACCTACAAATTAGTTCAGACAATAATGAGAATTCTAGTAACATTATGATAAAATATGGTAAATGTTTTTGAAAATTTGTGTTGTAGCTATTAAATTTAAAGATTTTGGGTGCCTCAAGACTGCTTAATAGTGTTAAATCCATTTCCACCATAAAAGAAATTTACCGGATGATAAGCGAAAAAGCAGAAGTGAAAGGCAGTCATTGACTCTATACAGTGAGGTATCTCCTTACCATTTCTTTCTTAATTGAATGGGCTATCTTGACCATATCTGTCCTTCCCTCCACCTTGATTATCCTTCCCCCCTAATTCCCCACCTCTTATACTATGAAGAGTCTCCTTCCCCATATCTGATCTCTCCTTCGCCTGCTTCCCTAGATAGTTGCTATAGAACTGTCCCACAACAGTCATTAGGGTCTATTCCCCGCTTATTTCCTCCATACAGATGCTTTATTTACAGTTGGGATATTGTTCTAAGTAACGAACCCTATTATTTCTCTTAACGCTCTCCTCTATACAGTTAGAGATATCCTTACCATTTCTGTCCTTACTTGTATGGGCTATCATCCTTACCATTTCTGTCCTTACTTGTATGGGCTATCTTGACCATATCTGCCCTAACTATAAGGGCTTTACTCCCTGGGTGGGTGAAACTATCTACTGGAGAGGATAGATTTCTTTATAAATGCATCCATGTTCCTCGGTAGGTGCTGGGCTTGGCTATTCCTGCTATGCCTCTTGGCTGGCCAGACTGGCCGGCTATTTATCGCAGCGAGGTTATTGGCCCTACGGCCATTGCAAGCAAACTTAGCGAAGTATTACGGATCAAGCCTTAGCGTCTGCCCAACTGCAATATTTACTATATCTGTCCAACTACACTAGCCCAACTACACCGGATACTCTATCTGCCCAAAAGAGTCTGAATATAACTCTTACTTTGTACTTATCGAGGTTCTACCCCCATATATAAGTAAGTAAGGAAAGAGGTTCTCAATACTTTCTTACTTATGTATGTAATTACGCTCCGATCTTGAAAGAGATTGATTCTGACCAGAGTACCCTCCCAAGGCCAAGGGGATAAGTAGATCAACCACCCTGCCTACCCACCCACTAAGTCTCGTCCTGCCTACCTATCAATATCGATCCGCCTACCTAAGGAAGGAAGGGGATAGTAGCGACCTGCCTACCTATCAGTATCGATCTGCCTACCTGCCTATCAGACTCGAGGACCCTAAAGTGGGTATTGACTATTCCATACAAATCCCAAAAGAAAAAGACACTCCAACAGCATTAAAAAAATTAACGAAATTCTAACAAAAAAACACTTCCATCCAAATTAATTTGTCATGTCTATAAATAAAACATTTTCATAATTGTGTTTACTTTATTTCTAAAAACCATAGTCATGCCTCTAACAAAAAGGCATATTTTCACTACATAATAAAGGTCAATCCAATTATTGAACTATTTTATATCTCTATAACTTTTTGGAAAAGGGTTATTATGCTTTTTGTGAGATATGTTCAAAATAGACAATTTCCCCAACTATGGTAAAACTTTAGGATACATAATGGTAAATTTAAGTAATTAAATAATTTTATAGAAGATCTCTCACCACATAAAAAAAAATTCATATATTATTTTGGGATCTAAAGAAATTATGATGATGCTCATACTAGGTGGTTGTGGCAGTCTTTCAGGAGAAATATAATAGTTGATGCAAAGTTAGAATTCAAATACAACTAGATTATCCGAAAACAGTGATAGAGATATTTCAAAATATTATCACTTTTCAGATGTGTACAGAGAGAAATATAATAGTTGATGCAAAGTTAGAATTCAAATACAACTAGATTATCTGAAAACAGTAATATAGATATTTCAAAATATTATCACTTATATAAAATCTTTCTTATTTTTAATTTATCGAATCTTATTTTTTTTTTTAATTTTACAAAAATTTTTTTTTTCTTATTTTTAATTATCATTTTTTTTTTTTAATGTAATAATTTTGATAAACTAGTTTAAAAAACTTACAAATTGGTTCAGAAAATAATGACAATTCTAGTAAAATTATGATAAAATATAGTAAATGTTTTTGAAAATTTAGGTTGTAGTTGTCAAATTTAAAGATTTTGGATGCCTCAAAAGTTTTTGAGGGTGTTAAATCTATTTCCACCATCAAACAAATAATTAAAACATTCTAACATCCTAATAATTCCAACAAAACACACTACCATCCAAACTAATTTGTAACATCTATAAATACAACTTTTTAATAATTCTATTTACTTTATTTCTAAAAACCATAATCGTGCTTCTAACAAAAAGGCATTCTTCTAACAAGGAAAAAGTCATCCTTCCAAGCAAGAAAAGAAAGAATATACATCTTTTCAAATGAATAAATGATTTTTTTCTTTCATATACTACATGCCATGAAGTTGAAACAAAAGTGCCATATACTGAACATTATTAAATTTTGGAATGTTAATATTTTAATTTGAGAATGCTCCATGTGAACATGATTAACAGGAAACACTTCTCACAGCTGAAAAATGCAATTTTATAAAAAAATAATAATGAAATCCAATAAAAAATAAAACCACATAAACTAAATAAATTACTTTTAATTTAATCTGTACTTACTTTTAACAAGGTAGTATCCAATAAAAAAAACTCAATTTAGCTCCGTGGCATCATAGCAATTTTCGGACATAAACACTAAAGACAGGGTATGGCAAACCAGCTATACATCAGACAATAATTGGGATATTGACTCGTATGGATAGCATTTGCAAAGGATGTTTATCCATACTTTTTCGGTGCCTGACATTTCTCGTCACCGAAACTTGGTGCGGAACAAGATTCAGCGCTTGCTTTGCCTAGTTACAGTATTTTTACTGTTCTTCTGGATTTTCGCCTTCATCGTAGGGTACTAGAGGAGAAACATGATCCTGCAGTTGGCCTGCATCTAACTGCAACTTTCCGGAGTCTATTGAAAGGGCTTTTACAAGCTTTCTGAGACTCTGTATATTAGCCTGAGGAAGACTCAATCCTTTCACCAGACGATTGGGATGGCCCTTGGAAGTAACTTCACTGAATTCATGTCCATCTCCAACACCCATCTCCATATCCCCCACATGTTTAAAGCTCTTGCTCTTTCCATCTTTTTCTTTAATTCCTTCTCGCTTGGGTTTTTCCTTTCTATAAATCATGTACAGGACCAGCTGTGCAGCTCCAAGGCCGAAGCCGATTCCATTTGGGATCTGTAAATTGCAGAAGTATATCTGTTCGAATCAATAAAATCATATATGTTTTGAGACTGTTTAGTGTTAGGAACTAATCTCAACTGTTGTTATTTCTGAGTAGAGTCTATAACAAGATTTATCATCAAGATAATACTTACACTCTTTTATACAAGTACACACTTTTTTATATAGATATTATTTTGATGATAAATCTTGTTATAGACTGAAACACCAACTCATAAATGGTAACTGTGGAATAATCTTGTTATAGACTGAAAAATCCACTCATAAATGACAATTGTGAAATTAGTTCTTAACACTAAATAGTCTCATGATACCCTCTACAGAAATCTTCAAACAATCATATATATTTTTCCTACTTAATCAAAAATAAAAATTTTGAACCACTAACCCCAACATACACGTCTCCTTTCAGTACTGCCCAGACTGCCCAGATACCTCCGTTGAGAAACAGAAAGAATGACAAGAAAAATGGCATGAATTCCACGCTCTTCGTTACTATGACGCTTTTCTGTTACCACCCATATAGATTAAATTTATAAAATTCAAACCTGCACTGATTTTGCTTGAGTTATTGCCAAAATAAGGGCCTACACCAAAGTCTCGGCCAAAAATCAGATTTTTAAAAAAATTTCTCTGAGCCTAACTGTGGAAAATATGGAAAAATAAACTTACCATAATTGATAACGGGGAACCATACATGCCTAACGTTAAGAAGACGCATAACACTCCTATGACAGTTAGCCTAATATGATGATTCAGCGCCAGAAAAGTCACCAAAACCACAGCAGCAAAGAATCCTACATCCACGAACAGCACCAGCAGAAGAGTCTTGATCTGCATAACAGTAACAATTAGATACACAATGACTTATAGAACCTGTCCACGGACAATATCATCTTTTAACTTTAGATTGATATTAAGTTAACATAGTGGTATCATAATTTCAGACTGTAAGTGGCATATTTAACTTGTTTTTTTAGACTAATTCTTATCCAAACAAAAATAGTTTTAGGACACACTCCAACCTAAATAATTAAGATAATTGTTAAAATTCTATAATTATTTATTTATTTATTTTAAGTAATAAAAAAAAACATTTTTAGCAAACACTGATTCATTTCTACTCTGATAAAACTCACAGAACTCTAAATAATATGCGTGTATACGAACAAAACGCTTGCTTACATACCTTAAGCTCTTTCTGGGCATAAACAATAAACAGAATTACATAAACGGTCTCTAAAACAGCGCCTGCTCCATTAACTGTAGAGATCAACAGT
>APFE030635829.1:0-13749 GCA_000404065.3 Pinus taeda
TTGAAGAATACTGCAAATGCATTGACAAAATCTGTGAGCTCTGAGAAGTTCTCTTGGTGTAGAGAAACAATGGGCGTTACAGGGCTGGAAAAATGACTAAGCTCTCCTGTGGCCCCATGTGGAAAGAAAACAACAAGTGGGACCATGAAGGGTGAAAGGGGTAGTAATAAACCTAGACAACTAACCGGTGACCAAATTTTTATTGAAAACCCATGTGAAACCATTAAAAATTGACCTAGGACCCTAACAAAAAAATTTAAAAGAGCATAATTTGATCACTGGTGATTGACAGGACTGGCAGGCACTAACATGACACATGAAGAATAGAAATAAATGCAACATTATATATCAATATTACGAGACCAAGTACAACAAATGTCTCTCACGCAAAGAGTAACCAAAAATGAAATGGAAGCTAAGATGGATGGTTTGAAGAATGGTTTAAAATCATAAATGGAAGGTTTAAAAGCAGACATGGAAGGTTTGAAGGACGGTCTAAAAGAAGACATGGAAGGTTTGAAAGAAGGCTTGACAAAGTTGCTACAAGAAATGCTTCCTACTAGCGAAAATATATTAGATTAAACTCATGATGAGAGCAAAAGAAATGTTAATCATGATTTCATAGACTCTAACGTTGGATTGAAGACACACAATATTCCAAAGATCGATATGAGGAAGTTTGATAGAAAGGATCCGGTAACATGGATACTACAAATGGAGCAGTATTTTGATCTCCATAATGTGCAACACACCCAAAAGGTACACATTGCAACTTTATATTTAGAACCCAATCAGTTTGTATGGTATCGATGGCTTTGTTCTCGTAAACCACTTGTCACTTGGTCAATTTTTACAACGGAAATGATAGCACATCATAAGGATACAAATAGAAATACATTCTGTAGCCAATTAATAAATTATAAACAAAAGGGTTCAATGGCAGAGCACATGGAGGACTTCCAAAATTTGAATTTAAGGGAAAATGATATTCCGAAGGAACATAGGATTGATGGCTTCATAGGGAATTTAAAGGATGAAATCCAGCATGAGGTTCACCTTTAGGAATCTGGTTCACTGGAGAAGACATTCAGGGTGGCAAGAAAAGTTGGGAGAAAAGTTATGGCAACAAGGAATTCTACCACACACAACTATAAAGATGTAGGTGTTGTTGATACTAACCTTCCACAACCTGAAACCACAACAATTGGAAGAAAAAAGAGAAAAATGGATTTGTTATGGTTGTAATATAAAATACACTAAAGGTCATAAGTGTGCTCAGAAGAAATTATTTTACATAGATTGTGAAGAGGAGGAAGAAAAGGAACAAGAAAAGTCAAAAGAAGAGGATATACACTAGGTGCCAACCCTACAGAAAGAATAAATGATTCTGACCATATCTTGTAATGCATTGGAAATAATCACCATTCCTCAAACTCTCAAGATAGAAGGACATGTCAAGAAGAAAAATGTAATAGTGTTGATTGAATCGGGTAGTACTCATAATTTTATTCATTGTAAGATAGCCAAGCAATCGAATTGCTTCCTATATATAGCACCAGAGTGTCAAGTGATGGTTGCAAAAGGAGGAACTATAAATTTCTCTGGAAAGTTCCATAATATCAAGCTAACCATGCGGGAATATGTATTTAATAGTCAAATGTTTTCCATTCCAATGGGTGGTGTTGATGTTGTATTAGGATTCCAATGGTTACAATATTTGGGCATGATAGCTTTTAATTTTCAAGAACTTGTCTTGAAATTTTTTTGGGAAGGAAAAGATGTTGAATTAATGGGTGTCATAGGGAAATTATGAAATATAATAAACTCTAATGGCATGAAAATTATTCTAAAGAATTAACAATGGGGTGTAATTGCACAATTATGCTCACTAGAGATTCAAACATCGAAATCTTTTATTTTTCCATATCTCCAAAAAGTCTTGGACAATCATTCCAAGGTATTTTAGACTCCCAAAGGCCTACCACCTATTCATGATCATGATCATGCTATTCATTTGATTCCAGGAAGTGCTCCTCCAAACATTAGACCTTATAGATATCCCTATGCCAAAAAGAATGAAATTGAATGTATGGTTGCAGAAATACTAGAGGTTGGTATAACTCAACCTAGTCAAAGTTATTTCTCTGCTCCAGTAGTATCGGTGCACAAGAAGGATGGATCATGGCGCATGTGTCTGGATTATAGGGAGATCAAAAAGCTCATTATTAAAGATAAATTTCCCATTCCTGTCATTGATGAATCGTTGGATTAATTACATGGAACAACTTGCTTCACCAAGTTGGATCTTTGTTCAGGGTATCATCAAATTAGAATGACAATTGAAGACATTTAGAACTCATGAGGGTCGTTATGAATTTTTTATCATGCCTTTTGGCCTTACCAATGCACCTTCTACATTTCAAGGTTTGATGAATTCCATTTTTAAATCCTTCCTTATAAAATATGTGTTAGTATTTTTTGATGATATACTAATCTATAGCAAGCCTTGGAAGGATCATGCTCAACATGTTGATAGGGTGCTCAAACTATTGGAGGAGAAACAATTATATGCAAAAACCTCCAAATGTTTCTTTGGAGTAAAGGAAGTGGAATATTTGGGTCATATTGTATCTCATGAGGATGTAAAGGTAGACCCTAACAAAATTAAATCTATTAAGCAATGGAAAATCCCCACAACCATAAAACATCTTCGAGGATTTCTCAGGTTGACAGGGTATTATAACAGTTTTTTTAATGATTATGGGATAATAGAAGAACCTCTAAAAACATTACTGAAGAAAGATGCATTTTCTTGGACTCCAGAAGCAACTAAGGCCTTTGAACATCTTAAAGAGGCAATGTGCCAAGCACCAGTCTTAGTTGTGCCAAACTTCACAAAAACCTTTATTGTCGAATGTGACGCCTTAAGAAATGGAATTGGTGTTGTTTATAATACAAGAAGGAAGACCCATTGCTTTTGAAAGTTGTCCAATCAAAGGAAAGTATTTGCACAAACCTATTTATTAGAAGGAAATGTTGGAAATACTACATGCACTAAGGCAATGGTGACCTTACCTGATGGGAAGACACTTCAAAGTAAAAACAGGTCATAATAGTCTTAAATATTTTTTAGAACAAAGATTATCTTTATAAGAGTAGCAAAAATGGGTCACAAATATGTTAGGTTATGACTTTGAAATCATTTACAAACTAGTGAAGCAAAATGTTGTTACAGATGCACTCTCAAGAAAAGATGAACATGTGGAAGGATTGCTTTGTGCCATTTATATTATACAACCAAATTGGATAACTAAAGCAAGGGATAAATGGAAGAATGACGAATAAGTGTGGACGCTCATTCAATAGTTGTAGCAAGATCCCAGTATATTTGATACATTTAGCTGGAAAAATGATTCATTATGGTACAAATATCGCTTATATATTTTTAAGAATTCCCAACTCAAACAAAATATTATTTTGGAATTGCGCACCTCTCCCTTAGGAGGGCACTCTGGATTTTTAAAAACTTGCCACGGGGTCAAGAAGGAATTTTTTTGGGAGGGTCTTAAATCTAATATTCAAAATTTGTGGCAGAATGTTTGGTTTACCAACAAAAAAAAAGGTTGAGGCAATTAAGACCCTGGGTTTGTTACAACCTTTAGCCATCATAATTCAACGTTGGGAGGAGGTTTCAGTGGATTTTATCATAAGTTTACCCAAGTCCGAAGTAAAGAGTGTCATCATGGTGGTAGTTGATATACTTACCAAGTATGCACATTTTTGTGCATTATCTTATCCATTTAAAGCCAGTAAAATTGCTACTACATTTATGGAAACAATTCAAAATCTACATGGAAACCCAAAGATTATTGTAAGTTGACAGAGATGCCATTTTCATTGAAAATTTTTGGATGGAATTATACTGATTATATTTCACCTACTTGTTAAATTAATTGAACAAGTTATTTGCAGCTTTCTACAACAAACACTGAAACACATACGCTGCAGCCTACACCAAAATAAATTGTGAAAATTAAACACAGCATGGGAGAGAAATAATAAGCACACACATCTACATAGTTATTTTTGGACAAATGACCCCAAAAAAAACCAAATGTGGGAAAACCGGTGCAATAGCTTTGAGGGTTTTACTATTATGTAGTAGTAAATTCTGAGTAAAATTCATTGGAAGACCAACTGGCCATCCGATACAGAGAGAAACTGGACAAAACAAATAGTGAGATGATATTACCCTGTCACTGGAAGAATCTAACCCTGATCTTGCTGGAAAGAGGCTCTGTGTCCCTTCTGCATCAGCCTCTTCATAGAACTACATCAACCCTACATAGTTTATGCGTCACCTCTGTTGGGGACTGTGTTTCTCTTCCTCTGGATCCTCTGCTACCCAGAAACTTTGATTTCCGGCCTCTCGGCCTCACACCCCGGCTCCCAGATTTTGAAACTCGATTTCCCCAGAAGGAATTCGATCTTCCTCTAGGCTCTACGATGCCACTACGTCAGCTTTGTGTGGGCCATTGTTAGCCTATCTCTGGACATCGTTCTACCCTCTCTGCCTTGTACTCTCCGACCCAATAAAACTTCCCTCTTTTGGGTACTATCTTTATGCCTCACTGCAAAATTTCACTTTGAATTTCTTAACGGGAGCTTCTCTACTTCATAAATTTGATCTTCTAAATTCCCTCTATGTGTTTTCCAAGTGCCCATCAAGCCTTCTCTTATAATCCTCTTGTTGATCAATCAACGGCCCAAATTAGATTTTAATCAATGGCTAGGATCATATTGACTTGATCTCCACCCTCTTATAAAAGTTTCACCCATAATTTAGATTAATACCCATTAATTATTTTAATTTCCTAAGTTTAGACTTAGGGTCTCATTAAAAATAATTAATTATTTTAATAAAATTGTCTCCGGGTGGAATTTCCCAAAACAATTTTTGGGTATTGGAGAATGCATGTGTCTAAGTTTCCCTGCAAATTTTGAAACTTAGATCACATCCAATGATACCAGAAATCAACACTCCCTCTTAGTGAGGAATGCACTCTAGAAATGCACCTTGTTGAAGCATCACTTTATTCTGTAACATATCCTTCTGCATTGTTGATGTAAGACATCTTGTCTACCAACTACTATGCAAATGTTGCATCTGTATTGTTTCTGACCTTGCCAATGTCAACGTTGCATCCGTACTGCAACTGCATCTGCATTGCAACCTTTTCCAACTGTTGTTGCTACTACATCAACAATGGTAAAGCATCCCAAATTACCGAATTGGTGTTCAGTATGATGCATCTTACTACTGGAGTTTGATTGTTGCTAGTCTATGAGCTGACCCTCTGAGTCCTTTGTTTTGTTGTTGATCTCTGCTTTGTGCCATCCGCACTGTTGTCAACTCTACTCTGCACTGCTTAGTCTCTTGCACTCCTAGCCACTACAACTATCATTCCTACACTCCTTTGCACCAACAGACACTAGTAGATCCTACTACTACTTATCTAGGCTCTCGTAGCAAGGAATTGATTTGAGAGGTGGCCTCCTTAAGGATCCTACCCATCTATAGTTCTTTCAAACTACAAATCCAAATCATCCCACCTCCCTCCTGGAGGTGTCTCGGCTGTCATGGAAAAATCATCCTCCTTTATCTTCACGGCTACAAATTTTGGATCATGCTTCTATCTTTGTCCTTATTTCTGAGAGGACACTATGTTGCATAGTGACCTATTTCACCACACCTAAAGCATTTAATCTTGAAAACGTCCTTCTTCCACTTATATTGCTCATGTTTCCCCTTAGACGCGAGGGCTACATTCTCATCCTCCTCCTTGGGCTTTGACCCACTATTCTTTCTTCCGTCTAGTTTACACTTGACCAAGTCCCTCCTCAACTCCTCTTGATTAAAAGCTTCCCACATCTCATCCCAGTTTGGCAAAGTTTCCCTCCCTAAGATGCTATGGACAAAGACTTGCCACTCCTCTGAGACTGAATTGAGGGTTAGTCTAACCATCTTGAATCCTTAAGGTGTCGAACCCACAGCTTCTAACTCATCTCGAATCTCTTGAAGCTTTGCAAAGAACGAACCAATGTGTTCCCCTTTCTACATCTGCATAGATATCATCTTTTGATCCAAGTACATCTTTCGTTGCTCGAAAGATCCTTGATACAGCGTCGAAAATGCATCCCACATATCTTTGTAAATAGCTATGTGACAAACTATATGATCCTTCACTCCGTCGAGGATCATTCTTTTTTTGTTTGTCATTTCTCCCTTATACTTCTTGAGATGATCTGGATCTATGGGCTTAGCTACCACGTTGTCGACGTATACTTTGAGAAAATTCTCATCTAGAAGGCACGACATCCTTTCCTTCCAGATTACATAGTTGGATGCCCCATCCAACCTATCCTAATCTCTCAGTCCACTGGCTGTCATCTTTGCCAAAAACGTTGAATAGCCTCCTCTCTCCTTTGTGTAGCACTAGACTGGCCTACGCACTCCCTTCTAGAGCTTTTATATCTCCCCCTCTCCGTTGTTGCTCAGCTAGTGAGAATTCAGACTCCTTGTCTAGAAGTCCTCTGAGGAAGAATTCCCTCAACCGCATCTCTCTCTTCCCTCTGAATTTTTTCTGCCCAATAATTTCCGGCAGAAAAATGCATCCCATTAGAAAAAACCTCTTCACTAAATCCTCTGTTGTGCTACTCCCTTTTCTGCTAACATATTTCGATCTGGAAATATTACCTCTCCGTTGACTCACTAAGAGAGAGATTTACCATGAAAATTTGGCCCTTATGGCATGAACTACGCAAACCCTCTGGGGATTTGAATTACTACCTCTGCAAAAATTTTGAATTCCTTTCTTCCTTCAATGCTAGGTCTTTCAGCTCTATTCCTCTTGCTTCACTTGCAGCTCCAGTGCCATGTGGAAAATCGATTACCCGATTCCTACTGTAGCAAAATGATTATATTTCAACTACTTGTTAAATTAATTGAATGAGTTATTTGTAGTTTTATACGTCAAACACTAAAATACATACACTGCAGCCTACACCAAAATAAACCATGGAAACCAAATACATCATAGGAGATAAATAATAAGCACACGCATCTACATAGTTATTTTTGGAAAAATGTCCCCCAAAAAAAAACCAATGCAAGAAAACCAGTGCAACAACTCTGAGGGTTTTATTATTATGTAGTAGTAAATTCTGAGTACAATTTGTTGGAAGCCCAACTCGCTATCTGATACAGATAGAAACTAGAGAAAACAAATAATGAGATGATCTCACCCTGACACTGGAAGAATATGACCCTAATCTCACTGGAAAGAGGCTATGTGTCCATTTTGCGTCGGCCTCTAAGTAGAACTACGTCAACCCTACACAATTTATGTGTCACCTCCACTGGGGACCTTGCTGCTCTTCGTTTGGATCCTCTGCTGCCCATAAAATATGATTTCTAGCCTCTCAATCTCATACCCCATCTCCTGGCTTCTGAAACTTGACTTCCTCATCAAGAATTCGATCTCCCTCTAGGCTCTACACTACCACTGCGTCAGCTCTGTGTAGGTCAGCATCATCATCTATCTGGACGTCGTTTTACCCTCTCTTCCTCCTACTCTCTGGCCTAGGAAAAATTCCCTCTTCCGGATGCTATCTCTACCCCTCACTTCAGAAGCTCACTTTGAATTTCTCACCAAAAGCTACACTACTTTAGAAATTTGATCTTCTAAACTCTCTCTATGTGTTCTCCAAGTGCCCATCAAGCCTTCTCTTATAATCCTCTCATTGATCAATCAACGACCCAGATTAGATTCTAATCAATGGCTAGGATCATATTGACTTGATCTCTCCCTTATTCTAGAAGTTTCACCCACAGTTTATATTAATATCCATTAATTATTTTAGTTTCCTAAATTTAGACTTAGGGTCCCATTAAAAATAATTAATTATTTTAATAAATGTCTCCTGGTGGAATTTCCCAAAACGATTTATGAGTATTGGAGAATGCATGTTTCGTACCGTCCCTATAAATTTTGAGACTTAGAGCACATCTGATGCTACTAGAAATCAAAATTTTCTTGTCTGGGTACTCAATTAGCTCATATCTCATCTTATCATCCTCAAGCTTATGGGAAAAATGAGATAGTGAACAAATGTTTGGAGGGATATCTTCATTACTTTGTATCTGATAAATAAACATAATGGGTCAAGTGGTTACACATGGTTGAATGGTGGTATAACACTTCATTCCATATTGCAGCAAAAATGACCCCGTTTATGGCACTTTATGGATATCATCCACCATCCATCACATCATCTTTAAGAGAAAATTCTAGGGTTAAAGTAGTGGAATATCACATCAAGCATCACAAGTTCTTCAACTCTTAAAGGATAACCTCATTTTGGCACAGAATAGAATGAAACAACAGGCAAATCAGCATCACAGCGAAAGACGTTTTGATGTAGGCGACTAGGTATTTTTATGGCTACAACCATACAAAGAAATGTCCCTCAAGCAATCTAAGAAGGATAATCAATTATCACCAAAGTACTATCGTCCTTACAAGGTGTTGCAAAAGATTGGTACTATCACATATAAAATGGAGCTTCCTGCATCTTCCCGTGCACCAAGTTTTCCATGTTTTGTGCTTAAATAAGGTTATAGGTGACAAACTCCCGGTTCAAATAATATTTCTAGAACTTGATGAGGAAGGAAAATTCATATTGGAACCTGAAGTAGTCACGGAAACAAGAACACGATAGCTATGAAATCGATCAATTTCAGAGTATCTCATTAGGTGGAAAAACTTACCCGCTGAAGATCCCGCATGGGAGGATGAGAATTTTATATAGAAGGATCCAGAACTACTCAAACATTGAGGACAACACTTGTTTTAAGGAGAGGGGCATGTTAGGTCCGTATACCACTATTGTAGCCCCTTATTGTTATTGTTAGTGTACCCCCCTTATTGTTATTGTTGTGCCCATGTAGTCCCCATATGGTTATTATTGTGCCCCATAGAAGTCCACTATTCTTATTATTGTGCCCTTACATTATTATTGTTATGGGCTTTGATTATATTGTGACCCCTTAGACTCTTATATATAGAAAGGAGGTCTTTTCATTTGTATCATCCAATAATTTTTCATTTATGTAATGTAAAGGAGGTTCCCCCCTCGAAGAGGATAATTTTTAAGTTTTTGATCTATCTATTTGTGAGTTGCTTGCATAACAATGAGCCTATGAAGTTTGTTTTAATTTTCCGCATCTTTAAATGACTTCTTCCCAAATCTTAACTCCAACATGTTTTTCTAGAACCATGAATTTGAAAGTTCCTCTGGGAATAATCAATGACTTTTTGAATCTAAAATTTGATGGCGAGGGTGAAACAAACACTCTCGAGCACACCGCTTGCTTTCTTGAATTATGCACTAAACACAGTATTCATTGTGAGGATGTTGCTTGCAGGTTATTCATTCTCACATTCGAAGCGCACACCAAAGAATGGTGTTACACATTGCCAGCCACTTCCATACACTCTTTCAACCATCTTATCAAAGAGCTCTTCTTTTCCTTTGGAAGGTATGATCATAAATATGTTTTCAAGAAAATCATGTGATTGAAAAAAGCACATGATGAATCTCTTAACGATTTTCATGACCGTTACATTCATTTTTGTTTTGAATTTTTTGAAGATGATATCAATTGGAATTTAATGAAAGAGAAATTTGAATTTCTTATTTGTATTTTGATGAATCCTAAAAAATATGAGTCTTTCGAAAGTCTCCCAACATACCTCAGTTATCTAGCTACTAAATTTTCAACGAAGGAAGTTGTTGTCCCTGTGAAAATTCTTAGACTCAAAGGAACCCCTACTGCAGCAAATCTGAATCTACTTCACCTACTTGATTTTTAAATTACATTCAACAAGTTATTCCTCTTAATATTGAAGAAAATTACTTCTTCAACTTACACTAATTAAATATTTGATCTCATGAAATAGAAAATAAAGCAAAGAACAAGATACATAGGACACACTTATTTTGGGACACAATAGTCCTTGGAAAAACCCAATGCAGGAAAACCGGTGCAACAGTTCTAAGGGTTTATTATTATGCAGGAGAAGTATCTGAATACAAATCTAGGATGCTCATCTAGAAACCCTTTACAGAGAAAATATTGGCAGAAAATCTGAGTGAGTTTTACCTCACTTCACCTGACAGAATTTCGGTTGATCCAGTACAAGACTGGCTAACCCCGGTTATTTTTGCACCAGCCCTGCATAAGCCCTGTGTCAGCCTTTCAGGCTCTACGTCAGCCTATGTCAACTTCTTTGCCCTCTGCGTCAGCTCTCCTGGTTGTTCCGACAATTCTGGAAGTTCCCCAACAGTTCCAGCAGTTCTAGTTGATCCATCAGTTCTGGATTCTACATGACAGGCAGCTTTCCTACTCTGTGTTGCCCCTTCTAGCTCTACGTTGAGACTGCATGGGCCCAAACTGGCCCAACATCAGCTCTCCCAATGACTGCGTTGTCTCTTTGCGAGCTCTTTCCACCTCTCTATCAGCATTCTCTGGAAATTCCTTCTCTAGGATTCTCACTGACCCTCTACTATTGAACGATCACTTAGTTCAAATTTCTCAGCTTCCTAGCCCCAGAAATCAAACTCTAGATCAATTCTCCCTCTCTCTGTGTTTCCAAATGAACCCCAAGCCTCCATTTTATACTTCTCTTGTTCATTCTTCAACGACTGAGATTAAGTCTCTAATTAATGTCCAAGATTAGAACATGACTTGATTCGCCTTCTAGATCATTCTCACCCATATTTTGATTAATACCCATTAATATTTTAATTTTCCTAAGTTTAGACTTAGGAACTCCATTAAAAATATTAATTATTTTAATAAAATATAATCCGGATGGAATTTCACCAAACAGTTTCTGGGTTCTTTAGTGTTGAGATTTTCTGTTTTATGTAAAATAGGCAAAAATCTCAGTAGATGACAACAATAGGAATTTGTTGCTAGATTAGCTCTAGGTTGTTGGGAGGGAGTTAATGCATCCTAAATTTGATGTGAGAGGATTTATGAGGAAGTTAGATTCTCCTTGCTATAAAACAGGTATCCATACGGATTGTTTTTTGGTGTGAGAGTTTGTGAGGATTTCATTAATTATGTAATCTCCTGTTTGATTAATAAAGATTGTCGATGCCTATGTTTGGTGGACATAGCCCAGATTGGTTGGGTGAACCACGTTAAACCTCTGTGTTTCCTGTGAATGATTTTAATAGTTGTGTACATGCTTTTATGTTTGTTGTGCATCTTATCTCCAACAAATTTGACCACCCTCCACTACCTAAAGATGCTTTGGATACGCAATTGAAGCAACCAGTTGAAAGTTGAAAGCTACAGTACCATATGCATTCACCACTGAACCCAATCTATGCGCTAAACCATCAATTTCTAGGTATTCTTGGAAAAAATCAAAATGACCCTGTGAATTTGAGAACACACAATTAAAATTGAATGGTTAATTAATTGAATTAATTTATAAACCTTCCTTAAATTGAAGATAAAATTATTTTTGCACCCTAAACCCTTCTTTTACAAACTATAACTACCATCCCACTATTTCAAAGCTTCCAAACCTCACTTATAAAACCAATGAAAGCCTAATTCAAACCTATAAACCTAATTATGGCTTCCCAAACCTCTCTGGATGTGTGACGTCTGCAAACCCCTCACCTAGACATCCACCACCTTGCATTAGCAGATAGATACTTCTAAATAAAGGATATGACTTCCCTTGCCTACCTTGTAAAGCTCCACTGCTGGAGTAAGGACAAATTCTTGAACCAGAATGATGACATTCACCTTTGGGAGTCTAATTTTCCCAATTATTTGTTTCCAAAAGTACACCCATTCCCATAAATCATCCACTTCTGTCATGCTTGCTACATTCCCAGCCAAAGAGCCATTGTCATCCCTGACCAGCAAGTGTTATTTACCATCACCACAGAATCCATTAACCAAATGCTGCAGGTCCAACCAAGCACAAATGGGACCCCACTTTCTATTGGAGACTTGTTTGACCTATATACCAAGTTATACCCTCCTAGGATAGGCCAAACTTTCCAAATGTTTATCATAGAGGATTGTCATACTCCTACAGAAATTCCTCCATATGCTACCACCATTTTTTTGAGAGAGGCGGACAAATCATAACCATGCTCTCCTGCATTTTAGGCTACACCTCTGATGAACATGTGGATGAGGTTTTTATTTCCTTCCCTTCCATATTTTTCCCAGGCAATCCTCCTGCTACAGTGTATAACTATGTTAAGTTCATAGCAGACAGAATGCATGAATAGTTCACGAGGCTACGAACCAAGAGAGTTTTCAAGTAGTCTTTAGTTTTATTTCATATGTTCTTGTACTACCAATTAGATAAATTCCCTGTCAGCATCCAGAAGTTGGATACCAAAGGAAATCCAAGCTTAGTATTGGACACCATTGATCCAAAAGTACTTCACTAAATTTTCCTACAAAGACTTTATCGATTCGCTTGTCGATCTTGTCATAAACATGCTAACTAGTAGCTATCAGCCCAAGATCAGTTAGGAAATCAAAAGGGTTTTACAATTGGCAAAGAATTGTAAGGTGGGAGACTAGTATCTATACCAAAACCACACAGAGATAAGAATATATGGATGCCAACTTGCCCCTTACAAACTTCCCAAATACCTCCCCATGAGGATATTTGCACTAGAATACTTTAGGTAGATTATAAATTTTGATGAAGTAAATTTCGTAGTAGCTAGGAAGAAGATCCAATTCAAAATGAAAAATCAATTGGACCCCTTCATTTGTAATACCAAATAAGTTGGACTAGAGGCAGATAAGATTTTCCAACAAATGAAATTCAAGAACAGCTTGATGTGGTAGTATGACGATCATGGAGTCATACATAAGCTAAGAATCAAGGTTAAATTGGGACCTTTCATCCATCATCCTAGACCAGATATTGAAAGGTTTTCCAACCAATCAGAATGGTTGGAAAACACTCTAATAGACATGGATAGTATTGTAGTTGATGTAGAGAATACATCAATTGATGTAGAAAAACATATTGATACAAGCTCCCTCCTGTAGGTTCCAGAGATAAGAGAACCAATGAATATTCCTCCTGTATTATACACTCCAACAAATGAGGATATAATGCAAAGAGAACCAAGGAAGAAGGTTCTAGTTCAACTATGGAAACCACAAATGAGCAGTTTGAGATTAGTTATAGGAAGAGGCCCAAGCTTAATCTTGTAACTGAACAGGAATACACCATTGACTCAGTTCAAATTAATGGCATTGACACAATGGTAGAAAGAAGCAAAGGCCCATTAGCTTCAGGAGAAACTCACCAGCCCTCAACATTAAACACTTAACTTATTGAGAGACAGCTCAGTGTTGAGGTTTCTTCATTCTCTAATCTTGTGGATAAAGAGAAGGATATCAAAGATAGATACAAGGAAATTAAGTTGAGAAATGAGAAGTTGAAGGCTGAGACTTATGCCCAATACTTCAAACAAACACTAGCAAATCAAAATAGGTTGATGTTAGCCTTTGACATAAAAATAGGAAAAATGCAAATGTCATTCATGCAACCTACAGTCCAACAGCTAAAAACTTCAGCAGACTATAGGAAAACAGATTTTGAGGTTTTTGCCAGGGATGTTCAT
>APFE030635841.1:0-11550 GCA_000404065.3 Pinus taeda
GTGCACAACTATTTCTAAGCTTTGTTGACTCTTTGTAGGGAGCTCCAAACTCCCAAGATCTTTCCTTAATTTTGAATAATGATTCATGCGCCTCTGTAACGTACATTGTTGGAGGTTTGTTTCCAAAGTAAGCTCATCAGGAATATCAAATGGATAGGTGGTAGTTGGTGTATGCTCTTCTTCTTGAATTTCCCTGCTTCACTTATGTTTACCTCAAGCAACATTTTCACCCCTTGCATCAATATAATTACATAAATATAAAAACATGTGTAAAAATGTATTCATACACATGCAAGATAGACATGTACATGAATATGTATATATGAAATTCATTTACATGTACAAATTTGTTTTAACATTATTTATTATTATTGATAATTTACAAAAATGATGAGGATCATGATGATCTGATTGAGATTGATGATCACCTATAGGTGGTTAAGCACCATCATGACCAATTGAAGAGGTTGAGCACCATCACGCCCAAGCACATGAGTTGATTGAACTTGTTGACCACTAGGAGAATGTTGACCACCCTTACACAATGACATAGTGAGAGAAGCCTCTAAAAAATAGAAAAACGATTCATTACTAATATATATGTACATATGATTCTACTTATATTTATCATTTAAGTAAATACACACACACACACACATATATATATATTGATGTGAACAATGGTCCTTGATTGATTCAGTAGAACCTAGTTTGCGATGCTCCTAAAAAACTGAAATTTATTATAAATTAGTAAAGCTAAATTGAAAACAAATCAATTTCATACATATATGTACTTGTGATTATATTAAAATATCATTTAAAAACTTGCACATAAACATATATATACCACGATCATGATGTAAGGAATGATGGACCTGTACCGATTCATTTGATAATATCCTTGATCCATGACCTCCCCCTCTAGTAGATGCATGAGACTCGATTGATGCTCGCCTCGAAGAATCAAGTGGAAAATGCTCATCCATGATATTGATATCTATAAATATATAGATATATGATCTTTAAAAAGTTAACTTGAATGCATTTACAAATTTTTTAAAATTTTTATTTAAAAAGATCAATAATTCAAAAAATTGATGTAACCCTTGAAGTAACCTCGTGCATTTAATTGATATGTAACCCTTGAAGTTACATCATGCATTTAAAAATCTTAAAATCGTTAGTTTAAAAGATCAAGAATTAAGAAAATTGATGTAATCCTTGAAGTTACCTCATGCCTTTAATTAATGTACAACCCTTGAAATTACATCATGAATTTAAAAATAAAATTATTTGGTACATAATTTCTTCATTTAAAATATACTCAAAATTAAAACACAAATTTTGAAGTGCACATTTTGAAAATTAAATACAAACTTTTCTAAAACATGTCAAGTTCACCAATTTCTGCTTAGATAGTGGGGGCACACTTAATATAGAACTGAAAAAAATACATGGTCATTAAAAACAACACATTTATAACTAAAAAACAGACACATATCAAAAATATATTACAATTTCCATCAATAAATTTTGATGGAGAGCTTCTTAACACTAATTCATCTTTCACAGACAAATCTTGAATTGGTATTGCCCCATATAATAGATCACTAGATATCCTATTAACATTTCCACAATTTTTTATGCTAAATGATTGAAATTGTCTAACAATATTTTTTGCTTATCCATGCAATTGTTTTCTCTCATTCTTTTTAACTTGGTACATGTAATTCATCTGGTTGCACACAAGTTCAGAATTGATGAAGACTACAATTCCATTGGATCCATATTCCCTAGTTGTTCCTAAGCCTTCTATCAACGCAATATAATATGCTTTAGTGTTTTTTGTTCTTCCAGGTACATTCCTTTTCCTTTGGAGGAATTTATTTGTCGCAATATTATATAGCACATAAGTATTCATCATTTGCCCTCGATTGGGATAACAAGAAACTTTTATGCACAATGTCCATTTTTCAACCATGTTTAATGATTTTTCTGATCCCTGAAAAAAAAATTCAATAAAATGAATAATATATTATTTATTGCAAATACCTTAGTTTATGGGAGAATGATAATAAATAAATATCTATTGTGATTGAATAGTCGAATACTACAAGGATAAATAGCCTAATTTCAGGATCATCTTCTATGTTATCCTTCAGAATTTATACATGTGATTGATAGTTTCATCAAATAAATTCAATAAAATAAATAATATATTTATTTATTACAAATGCCTTTGGATGTGGGAGAATGATAATAATTAAATATGTGTTGTGATTGAATAATGGAATACTACAAGGATTTAGCCTAGTTTTAGGATCATCTTCTATGTTATCCTTCAAAAGTTATACATGTGATTGATAGTTTCATCAAGCAAAGCCAATCAAATAAATAATATATTTATTTATTGCAAATTCTTTTCGTTATAGGAGAATGATAATAATTAAATATCTATTGTGATTAAATAATGGAATACTACAAGGATTTAGCCTAGTTTCAGAATCATGTTCTCTGTTATCCTTTAGAAGTTATACATGTGATTAATAGTCTCATCAAGCAAATTCAATAAAATAAATAATATATTTATTTATTACAAATTTCCTTTGGTTATAGGAGAATGATAATAATTAAATATCTATTGTGATTGAATAATGGAATACTACAAGGATTTATCCTAGTTTCAAAATCATCTTCTATGTTCTTCCGAATTTATACATGCACGATTGATACTATTTCATCAATCAATTATAAATTATGATTGTAGAAATTTATTGATTTTTGGAATTGGGTTCCTATAAAATCATTGTACCAAATATTATAAACGCAACAATTAAAATGCACCATTAAATTATTGGTTTCTCATCATTTCTTTAGTTGCATTTAAGTATAACTAATGTTTAGCTGAATGGAGGATTTTGCACATATTTTTGTGGACTTTGGTCAACTAGAAATATATTACTTTGTTTAGTTGATTAAAGTACTATTTAAATCACCTTATTTTATAAAGCTATTTTAGATGTTTCATTTTGTGTGGTGAAACAATGCTTCTGCAGGGATTTACTTTGTAGTTTTTAGTAGAAGGATGCAACGAGGAAGGAAAAAATCTTGAGATTGTAATTTGTATTTCTTAATAGAAGGATGCAACCAGGAAGGGAAAAATATTGAGATTGTAATTGGTTAGAGATTAATATGTCTTCAGAGTCAACCAAATGAGTTACTAGGCTTCAAAGTGTTCGATTTTATCTTTTCTTTTTAATGTTTAAGGTGTTTAAATGTAATCCCTAAATATTTTATTGTTTGAATGGAAGTAAATATTTTTTATAATATTTTGAATCCATTTTGAATAGTTGGAAATGAGTATTATGAGCCTCCAAATACATATGGAACATCATGTCTTATAACTAAACAAAAAAACATTCTCATTTGATTTGTGCAAATCCAATTCCAAAAGCATCACCTTTCTAAGCATATTTATTAGTTCTTTTTAAGCAATTCAAAACCATTATAAAGGTTGAAAGTTGAAACCTATACAAATCGGATGAGACACATGTTATTTAACATTTTATTTTAATGAAATAGCGAAATGCTATGTAGGTATATCAGTACAAGGGCAGGCAAGTGTATCAAGAATGGTGTTGTTGCACAGGCAAGTAGCAAGCCAAGTATTTGCAATACCTCGCGTATCTAGGTAGCTCTTTGCCTAAGGTGGTGCAGGCCTAAATATAGAACGTGTTGAATATGATTTATATAATTTGTTTTGTGTGGCTCATATCCCTCATCTGAGAGATGATAATGTATTGGATCACAATGAATATCAATGGAATGAGGCCCCCCATTTAAATTTTGTATTGTCTTCCTTGTGTATGGTAATGACATGTTTTACTATTGTTCCTAAACTTTTCTTACTAATGGATTATATATGATATAATATGTTGTGCATCCAAATAGATGATAGTACTAATTAAGATTTTTTTTTTGGTTATTGTCTGAATTGATGAGAATTGTGCTATGATGGATAAATTATTGGTGCAGTAGTTAGGGGAAGTGATGCATATGAAGTTAAATGTCAATTGGTACATCCATGTTGTGAAAGCCTTACATAACATTTAGTATTTTCACAAAGCTTCAGATGACACCTTCCCCTTCTTAAGGATTAAATATGTTAGTGCTTAGACTATGATGGACTGCCTTTGTTGTGAACCTATGTAAACCTTGTTCTAGAAATGAGCCAATAATGGGATCAATCATTTGGCACACATTGTATAATCCAAATTAAATTTTTATGTCATCATGATCTTAAACATGAGTATTGTCCACACCCATGCTAGAAGAGAGCGAGAACAACTCAATGGCTGACATCCATGTCAACGATATTTTTTAACCTATTGTGTATCAAATGAAGGAAGAGAGAAACTAATGATTTGGGAAATGTTTTACCATGTTGTTGGTAGTATACTTGAGTAGGCCATGGGAAACCATGGAACCTAGCATATAGGTTATCCAATAGAAAATACCTCTTATAAGGGTGATGTTCCCTCCAAGGAAACCTCATGAAGTTCAAGAATTGACCTCAGTGTGTCATAAATATATAGATTCATATCGTCAAATAGTTTATTAATATCACTTCCATTGTGTTTAATGCTCCCATGCTCCTTCAGATTCAAAAATGATACTTTATATAACACTCTTATAGACCTCGGGATTTAAGAGAAATGTTTTACTTTAAACTTCTATCATTATTATCTTCATCTACTTGGTTGAAGCATACTGCTTTTGAAGGAAATATTATAAATGTTCATTCACCAATGCAACCTGGAACTAAGTCCCTTTATTTTACTTAACAACATAATACTTTGAATGGAAGAAATGTGTACTAATATCTAACATAAAAGTTGGTAATAGAGTGACCTTTTGAATTAAGTCTTTTTGGAGCACGTGATATGTATATGTATGTGCTTGAGGATTATGTAAATTGCAAGTGATTAAATTTGAGCTTTTAAGGTTCTTATGTTAAATTCATAAACACATAAAACATGAATTTAAACTTCAAAATTTGTAGAATAATGCAGACAATACCACCATAATAGTAAACACAAAACAACAAGTCATGAAAGAGTTCACCCCTTCTGGGCTACGTTTCCTGTTCCAACTTCCATTGCTTGGGCCTATATCATTAGGCTCATAAAAACAATGATTACATCAAGTTAGAGTGCTCAAATGGCTTCAATAATAACTCCAATGGCTTCAAAGCTATCAAGAATCATTGTCTAGCCTCTTTCTGCTCCCAAAAAGACCAAAATCTGAGAAATTTATGAGCTTTTCAAGTTTTGCTGCTAGTTGACCTACAAATTCGCAAAGTCTGGCTAACTATCCTACAATTTCGCCCATTTTTCCACTAACTCGGTGACAAATCCGATGCAAATCGTGGGATTGTTGGTTTTCCTAACGACCCCTGTGCACGCAACGGTGGTCACATGACCCCCATGTGACTGGAGGCTAGCGCCTAGGACCCCATGTGTGTGTTTGGTTCCGAGCTCATGGTCACATGGTGGTTTGTTTAAGTCAAAGGGGTCGGGGCTAAGACCTGGCCCCTGGTCCCGCCCTTGGTCCATGTGGGTGACCAAGGTTGGGGATAGCCCTTGTCCCTTAACCCTATACCTTCATTCATTAATGTTATATGAAAATTTCAGAGATCCTTTTAATAAGGACTACCCATGGTTTAACAGAAACGACAATAATTTGTTGGAATGAGGTGCAAGGTTTGAATCCTGTGGAGTGCTATCTAACCTATGAACAAGTATTTAGTGGCCACTAAGGTGCCACATGGCAACCTCTTGCTAGGCCACATGGTGGCCTCTAGTTGGTCCACGTCACTAAGAACTCAATCACCCAATGACAATTCAACCCGGTCAGCGCCACCAATGCCTACCACATGGCAAGATCTCAATGTCCCTTTGAAGCACAATCATACTTGCATAGTCAATAGGCGCAGTCACTTGTATGAACTGATGACTGGGCAGCTTGCACAATTTTTGCCAAAATTTTCCTGTTTGTGAAATCGATCAGGACTCATTTCGAGGAGCATACGACGTCTGTATTCCATGAAATGAGTTGCACCAAAGTTAGGATGATAGGATCTACGCAGTCGTTGATGTTTCACATCAATTTAACAACTTTCATTTTTGAGCACTGGATCACTGCCCCCCCCCCCCACTAGAAGCTTTTGGACCCCAAAATCTATTTATTACTGAAAAATTAGATGAGGTTACAACCCCCTCACCCTTCCAGTCTCAACCCACTCGAATTTTTCTGAATTCAATAGTTTGATCTTTTCATGAAAACTTATCTTTTTCCTTGATTCTGGAGATCGTGTCTTGCTGTTGTAGATGCCACCTTGCTGTAATTTCCCATAATTTGCAGAAAAAAAAATTTCCCTTGAAGAAACAAACATATTCCTTCCTTGTTCATCAATCAAAGGAAATTTAAACAACTTTAAATTCTTCTCACCTCAAACACTATCGACATGACGATGTTTACCTTGTCTAGCCTTGTACTTGGCACGATTCTTGACCAAGTGTGTTCACCATTTCCATGTACTGTTTTGAAACCCCCAAGAAGAACTTATGGAACGTATGCCTTATTTATCAATTTTCTTTGACGCTTTCTCTTTGATCTTTGCACCCTTTAGCACTGAGATCTTGTTCCCATCACTGTTCAAAAATGATGTATGCTACTACAATTTTTCCTCATCTTGTTTACCTCTTTTAGGAGGCAACATGTTAGAACCACGAAACAACTTATTACAACCTTTAGCTACCTGAATGAAATCAATTTTTTCATTTGATGCATTTACTTGAAAGGCCTCATTCACAACATCTTGATGTTTGAACATTAACAAAGCAAAATTTTGATTTGCATTCACAATTCTCTTCATTTGTCCAGCATGCATAAGAGACAAACTCATCTTCTTATGATGCGCTCTAACTATATACTCAATTCCATTCTTGAATAAGTGATACGTATTCTCATGGTGATGAAAAAATTCTCTCCTTTCATAAAGGTATGGGCTTCCCAAACTATACCACATATATCTAATGCCACTACATCAAGCTCTACCTCATCTATGAAATTTGCCGTAATGGCGAATTTCAATTTACACTTACTAGTTACTTGCAAATGTGAATTTTCACACAACCAACCTAAATGATAGGGCCTATGATGTGGAATAGTTTCCAAGTTCAAAATTTTGACAATGTTTTCAGAGATGAGATTGGCTTGAGAGCCACTAAAAAAGAGTGTCATTTTTGGTATGCTTTGAAACAACTCTAACATGGGAAAACTCAATTCTTGTTTCATCATTTTGAGTATCAATGGAACAACTTGAAGAACTAGTTCTTGCTATGTTCTTACCTTTGAAACCCATCATTGTAATCTTGGTTTTATCTCCTGAATTAGAGCCTAAGTCATGTTCTATAATTGCAGTTGTTTCCTCCTTCTCTTTGTTTTTTATTTTTTAGGGTTTTGAATCTGGATCGAGTTTCCAACAATGGTCTCTTCATCATTTCCATTTTTCAAACTTTGTTTTCATGTGAGTTTTTATTTTTCCATTTTAATAGAAGCATTTTTCTTCCCTTTTCCCTTAAACTTACCCTTTCCTTTTTCTCCAATTTCAAGGGAACTCTCACTTTTCTCATCTGAAATATTTTTCCCTCTTGCTTCTAGATGTGTGCCTTGAACACAAACCTCATATAAATTTGTGGGATTGAACATAAGAATAGTGTGCCTTAGATAACTATGTAAACCACCAATATATTTTAACAAAGTGTCTTGAGATGACAAATCTACACCCAATACTAGTGCTCTTCTCCTAAACTCTTGAGTACAGTTTTGAGCACTTTGTCCTTTTAATTGCCTAAAATTCTTCCAATCCATAATAGCCTTCTCCATATAAGCTAATGGATAAAACTATATTCTAAGTGAATCAATAAAATCTATCCAAGAGATTGAGACCTTACAATGCTTTCTCATATCCTCTTGTGTTTTGGCTTCCCACCAAATAAATGCAGCACTTTCCAACCTTAATGAATCCAATTGAATCTTTTTTTCATCATCCTTGATGTTTTGAATCCTGCAATATACTTCAGGTTGACGAACCAAATTATCAAGTATTTCAACATTCACTTCACCCTCACACCTAGGCAATTCAAATTTATTACCAAGCTTCAATAAGGGAGTTTTACCATGTCCCTTTAGTGTATGTGGAGGTGTTTGAGTAAAGATTGTTGTGGAAGAGGATGAAGATGAAGTTGAGGATGGATGTGAAGATGGTGGTTTATCTCCATTCCATTTTCCTCTTGAATAACCTTCTCCCTTTGAAGGCTTAGAGCTCTCTCCATGCAATATTGTGTTTCTCTCTTCATAGAGAACTTTCACCATTTCATTCCTGTCAAAGAATGCTTTTCTGAAAGTCTTCTCATCATCTGGCATGTTATCAGCTCCTCCCTCATGAGACATTCTTATTGAAGCTTCACGAACAATGTGAGGTGAAATTTGTGGTGGAGATTGTGGCAAATGTCCTCTCCTTGTTCTTGTTCCAACTTGAGAACCTACACCCACAAGCTTTCCTTCTCCTCTCTTGAGCTTAAACCTTGTAAGCATTAGAAACACTTGCAAACAATTAAATCCTCACAAAATCAAAGAAAACCTATGCTCTGATACCAAAATTTATCTGTATATGTATTTTCTTGAGGATTATGTAAAATAGCAAGTGATTAAATTTTAGTTTTTAAGGGTCTTATGCTAAATTCATAAACACATAAAACATGAATTTAAACTTCAGAATTTTCA
The DNA here is from genome assembly GCA_000404065.3 of Pinus taeda. Taxonomy (NCBI): domain Eukaryota; kingdom Viridiplantae; phylum Streptophyta; class Pinopsida; order Pinales; family Pinaceae; genus Pinus; species Pinus taeda. The sequence continues at coordinate 8,851 of APFE030635841.1, forward strand.
AAATAATGGAGATAATACCGCCATAACATTAAACACAAAACAACAAGTAATGAAGGATTTCATGTTAGGTCCCTATAATACTAGTGATTCCCCCATTACTATTGTCATTGTAGCCCTTACTGTTATTGTTGCACCCCTATTGCCCCCATATTGTTATTATTGTGCCCTTATATTATTATTGTTATGTCAGCTTTGATTATATTGTGACCCCTTAGACTCCTATATATATAAAGGAAGTTTTTTCATTTGTATCATCCAAGAATTGTTCATTTATGTAATGTAAAGGAGTTTTCCCCCTCGAAGTGGCTAATTTCGAAGGCATTGATCTATCTTTTCTTCTATTTTGTGAGTTGGTTGAATAACATTTGGTATCAGAGCTTTCGATTCTAGGGTTTCGCTACTCCAAATAGGTCATCGTGGCATTTTCGCTATAACTTTCTTTCCACGATGTTTCAGAAGCTAAAAAAAAAACCCTTTGAGCCGAAATCTCTCTCAACCACGGGTCCAAATTTCAAATCTTGTCTCACTATATTTTTGGAGATATGATCCAAGGAAGTTAGCATTTTTGGAGGATCCTAAATTATATATCAAATAGGTGACCTGGGGAGAAGCATCATAACTTTATTTCTGACAATCATATTGAAATTTTGTAAAAAATTATAGAAATAACACAGCCTTTAGTTTTCTTTGTATCTGTTTCAGGTCCTAAGGTCGAAACAATGTCATGTGGAACTTCGTACAAGTTCTCTCTATTGAACCAGTCTATAATCAAGTCATCAAGGGAGATTTTGCATAACTCTTCCCTGGAGAATCCATTATTGATAAGAATTATGGGCTTGGAAAGAGGACTTAGAGGGCTACCATGGGACGCAATTTCATACCTTGAAGATTTGAAATTACAGAGATACAATATATTCAATATCAAGCTCCTATAAAGTGAAAAATGGTGTGTAGTTTTTTTTTTAAATTTTGCATAAGTATGGTTTGAAAAAATATTTTGAAGGAATTCAAAGGGCATAGTGAAGCATTATTATCATTAACTTATTCCCGCAAGAAAGAATGGAAACACCTAGTAAGAAACCTGAAAGCTCTAGAATGACTCATAAAAAAGAGGAAGAAATGCAACATGATATATCAAAATTACGAGGGCAAGTGCAACAAAATTCATTCTCACAAAAAAGTAATGGAAGCTAAGTTGGATGGTTTAAATAAAGGAATGGAAGCTAAGATGGATGGTATAGAAGAAAAACTTAAAGGCAATATGGAATATTTGAAGACATGCGTGGAAGCTAAGATGGATGGTATAGAAGAAAATTTTAAAGACAACATGGAAGATTTGAAGACAAATTTGAAAATTTTACTACAAGAAATGCTTACTAATGGCAAAAGGGTAGTAAGGGAAACTCATGAGGAGAAAAAAAGAAATGTTAATCATGATTTCATAGAATCTAACAGTGGATTGAAAACCCACCATGCTCCATAGATCGATATGAGGAAGTTTGATGGTAAGGATCCCGTAACATGGATACTACAGATGGAGCCTTATTTTGATCTCCATAATGTGCAAAACACACAAAAGGTACGCATTGCAACTTTATATCTGGAACCAAATGATTTTATATGGTATCGATGTCTTTGCTCTCATAAACAAATTGTCACTTAGGTAATTTTTAGGGAAGAAATGATAGCACATTATGAGGATACAAAAATAAACACTTTTTTTAGCCAATTGATAAATCTCAAACAAAAGGGTTCAATGATGGAGCACATTAAAGACTTCCAAAAATTGAATATAAGGGTAAAATATATTCCAGAGGAGCATAGAATTGATGTGTTCATAGGGACTTTAAAGGATAACATCCAACATGAGGTTTTCCTTTGGGAACCTAATTAATTGGAGAAAGCATCCAGGTTGGAAAGAAAAATGGAAAACAAAATTATGGCCATAAGGAATCCTACCACTCACAACTATCAAGATGGAAGTGTTGTTGCCCCTAGCCTTCCACAACCTACAAGGTTGACATGAAAGCAATTGGAAGAAAAAAAAGCAAAAGGAATTTCTTACAATTATGATAGAAAATACACTAAAGGTCATAAGTGTGCTGAGAATAAATTATTTTACATAGATTGTGAAGAGGAGGAAGAAAAGGAACAAGAAACATCAAAAGAAGAGGATATACACTAGGAAAAAAACCATAGAGAGAAGAAATGAATCTGATCACGTCTCGTAATGCATCGGTTGGAATTACCACTCCTCAAACTATCAAGATAGAAGGACATATCAAGAAAAAAAAGGTAACAATGTTGATTGATTTGAGAAGTACCCATAATTTTATTCATTGTAAGATAGCCAAGGAATTGAATTTCTTCCTATATCTAGCACTAGAATTTCAAGTGATGCTTGCAAGTGGAGGAACCATAAATTTCTTTGGAAAGTGCCATAATATCAAGCTATCCATGGGATAATATGTATTAAATAGCCCAATTCTTTCCATTCCAATGGGTGGTGCTAATGTTGTACTAGGAATCCAATGGATAAAATCCTTGGGTACAATACCTTTTAATTTTCAAGAACTTTTCATGAAATTTTCTTCAGAAGGAATGGAAGTTGAATTAAGGGGTATCACACAGAAACTAGGAAAGATAATCAACTCTAACGGAATGACAAAGCTTCTAAAGAGATAAAAACAAGACGTAATT